>CAUZXS010006362.1:65000-185000 GCA_963585895.1 Sepioteuthis lessoniana
TTACTATGCTGACTGTTCCATCTGACCCCACCACGCGCAGCGCATCACGTAGACCCAACTGGCCTGGCCTTGCCAAGGCTCAAAAATCAACTCGCTTCGCCCAGATCCGAATCTTAACTAACTGCTTTTTTTCAAAAATCACCCAAAATCCTCAGTCCATCGCTTCGGGGCATGACGTCATTCACACCCCCAGTCCTATTTCCTATCCAGGATTTTTATCATGACATCTGTGATTGTCACATTCTTCCCGCATGAGTGTGAACACCTGCGCTCAATGTGTGCCCCTACCCGTGCACTAAGCCGAAAGATTAGATATAACCAACGAAAAATGATAATATAAAAAAAATCCTTCCGCAATTATATAACACTGATTCCGTTAGCCATAACCGGGTACAAGTGTTAAGTATACCTGCATTGATACTCGCCAGCAGTCAGGATTGATCATGCAACTTCCAGAGTATTGTCTCCTTAGAAACTTAGGGAACCAACGCCTACAACCGTTATGCTATGTGTCCTGCTGGACAGTTCAGAGTGAAATTTTGGGACTCATAAGCTTCGTCTCAGAAATTTAGACAACTAATTGAACGTGTTGTTTGGAAGTATGGTAGTTAAAACAGAAGATCAGTGGATTTCGTTAGTATAACTTCACGAAAATACAGAAAACTGGAGCAAACGATTATCTTGGCAAGTATTTTTAATTATATTGTTGGATAGCAAAAAAGCACCCTGCAAGGCATAGAGCCGGAAGGAAGATGAAAAAGCAAAGAGAAAAGATGGGAAGATAAAGGAATAAACAGGCCTGTTTTTCACTGAAGCGTAGATTGCTGCTCACGACCGAGATAGATGGTGAGTGATAGTCAGAGTCATCAGTGCTATCTCTAAAATCCCTCATGGGAAGAGTCGCTGTTACGTATTGGCTAACGAACTGAAAAGCGATATCGTAGAAAGCGAGTTCGAACTCCAGTCGCGCTATTACGTTCACTTTCGGATAAATACCCTTGTGAATGGCACGAAAAATCTAATCTCCCCAGTTTTGTGTCAGACAATATTACTACCGACCCATTGGCATAATGGTTAGTGTTAGCCAGTGGCCCAGGAGAACGGGGTACAATCTCAGGTCGGGTCATACCAAAACTCAAAAAATGGTATTTGATGTTTCCATGCTTAACACTCAGTATTATAAGGTATGGATCAAGGGCAAGTGGGGCAATCCAAGGAAAGGACTAGCATCCTCCCCGATACCTCGATGTATTAGCTATTGAAAAGGGAGCCTTCGGGTCGCCCTCGGTTAAGGTCGGCCAAATTACTCTCCCACTAGGATGGCTTTAGCATAGAATAACCCAGGAAAGTTGATAGGTAATTAAACAAAGAAACCAAACCAAACCCACCTGGAGTTAAGAGACTGGTTATGTCGACGAGCAATTTAATGTTGCAATGAGAAATAATTACGTTTTGTTTCAACAAGAAAATCTAGTTTTGGTATCCAAGTCTCAATTCTTATTATGAGTAGTTGTTTTTTTTTCCGTTTGTTTTTGCTCCTTTTTTTTTTTTTTTTTTTTACCCAATATTGTTTTTAAGAAGGGGAAAGAGAGAAATAATGCATTTTCCAAGCTAAGACAATCTTCGAATCCCTCATTAAGTATCTAATAACTATACACTAGACTGACAGTTCCGGGACATAAAAATACACTTTGTATTCTTATTAGTCAATGAGCACTTAAAAAAGACAATTCAATTTGTGACAGTCTATAATAACAAAATTAAAATATTCAAAAAGCGAAAAATTTTGCTTTGAAAATCTTTCAGAAATAAAGGCTATTTTTTAAAAGTAAGTTATTTTTTAATCTTTTTATTTAATTCTGTTTTTAGTTCATGTGAATAAAAAAAAAGTAAGACAAGAATAAGAATAAAAAATAAGAGATATTATCATTAGCATTATCAAACAATACGAATGGAATATTTTGAAGAGTAGTTATATAAAAATGCGGTTATGCAAAAGGAATTTAAAAAAATAAGGAATTGTATAGAGGACGAGAAAAAGAAACTAAAAAAAAAGAACATTACAAAGAAGGAAGAAAATTGGAAGAAAGGAATATCAAAGGAATGGTTGAAAGAAAGAAAGACAGAAAGAAAGAAAGAAAGAATATAAAATGAAACAATTCAAAAACAAAAAAAGAAAATTTATAAAAATGAAATTAAGAAACTAGAAAGAAAGAGAGAAAGAAAGAAAGAAAGAAAGAAAGAAAGAAAGAAAGAAAGAAAATTCATGAAAGAATAAAATTAAGAATATAAAATGGAAGAACTCAAAAAGAAAGAAAAAAAATTGATAAAAATGAAAGAAAGAAAGAAAGAAAGAAAAAAAGAAAGAAAGAAAGAAAGAAAATTCATGAAAGAATAAAATTAAGAATATAAAATGAAAAAATTCAAAAAGACAGGAAGAAAATTTATAAAAATGAAATTAAGAATAAAGAAAGAAAGAAAGAAAGAAAGAAAGATTGCAATTTTATTGTAGGGAAATGAAAAGATACAAAAATATTTTCAAAAACATATAAAACGACTTTTTAAAAAAATCTGGACTTTTTTTCTTTTTTCTTCTTTTTTTGCAACTCTTAACAATGACATAAACTATAAAATTCTAAGTTCTTCTTTGTGACAGACACCGTAATGCTTTGATATGAGAAGCACAACACTTGTTTGTTCTTTCAGAAACGAGATGAATCAACCACTTCAGTTTTATTGTTGAATGATCCTCTGTCCAACTGAATAATCTTCACATAAATAGAAAAGACTCCACCACTGAAACTTTTGTTTCTGTTTGTTTAATAACTTGTATATGCGTACAGAAATATTCAGAAAGGAATATGCTTCACTGCGATACTACCATCTTGACGATTAGAAATACTATATATGCATATGTTAGAAATATATCAATGGATATATATTTGAATATCAGAAACAACGCAGATATATATCTTTACAAGGTAGGCATCGTAATCATTGATATGTAGTGTATTCAAATGAATCGACACTGAAACTGCATTTAACTAAAGAAAAAACATTGGTCCAGTCGGCTGGGGCTGTAAAATACACCAACTACATCTCTGCAGAGGGGTAAGACCCAACAACGAGTGTCCTGATATCACACTAAACAATCTGATGGTGAGGTTCAAGTAATGCTGGAGTTTGGGGAATGTGAAGTATCCCTTCATTGCCATTGCTTCTAGTTCCACTCTGGTTCGGAGTGGTTGCACCTTATAGGGTTCTATCTATGAGTCAAATATTAAGAAATAAGTGAAACCGTTTAAAATAAGCTCAGACTCGTTTAAAATGTTATCTACAAAATGTGTTTAGCAATTATATATTTAATATATATGTATAAAAAGCAATTGGTATCAAATAGCCCACGATGGTTGATATGCCATAAAACCAAACGAAACTACCCCCACCAAAAAAGGAGGAAATATCTTTCTCTTGTATTGGCATCAAGCCCATATTTTAGCATCGTTTGAAGAATCCCTGGACCTCTTCGTTTGATGTGGCCTCAAATTCTTCTTTCTTATTTCTTTTAATATCTTTCACTTTGTCAAATATGACCCTTAAGATAAAGTTCAGTGTAGAAAACAAGAATACATCGGCACAAGCTGTATTTGATTAGTCAGAGGGTTGTTGCACTTGCACAATTTTGTGTAAATATGTTACCGACAAACAGTTTGCTTACAAATAATATATATATATAATATACATGTATAAACCGGATTTGACATCAAACAATCCTCAATATGCTATAAAACACAATCAAACCCAACCTAATGCTTGTGGAATCCTAGAATGAAATATGATTTTAAAAAATCATCGAATAAAACTTTTGAATATAATTAAGATTATTGATTCTCTAATACAATTTATTTAAATTTTTCTTTTGAGGATTGTTAAAGTTGAAATCACTTTCTGATGGATTAATGCACATACATTTTCTCTGCTTTTTGGTCAACAAGAAATAATAGATTATTAGTTATAGGTATAGTTGCTAATTAGCTCAATATTGGACACTACTATCAAGTCTCTCACTAAACACTTTGCCGATAATTCTAGGTTAGTAGTAATTTGACCACCGCATGGTCACTATCAGTTAAAGATTCCAGTTGCATGGCTTCTATTCCTTTAATTTGTATAGCCTTGAATATTTACCATTATTAGAGCAAATTAAACATTAGCATCTTGGACTAGAATTTGAACATAGCTCGCTAATTTTTTTAAAATCATTTTGTTAAATTCACCTCTGTCAAAAAAAGATATATAGATTTCAATATATTTATTTAGTAGTTTTCTTTTGGAACAGTAAAGTTTCTCTCGAGTAAAATATAGTTCAGTCCCAAAAGAAACAAAATCTTACATCTCTTAAGAAAGTTAAATGTTTTAATGTTATCTAAGATTATATCCAAATCGATAGTTTGGAAAGAATTCTGTTACACAAATATGTAAGTAGCCTAGATCCGTCGTTATCCTCTTTTTTAAAGGGAACCACTAGAATCAGGGACTGAGCCTGACCATACCACCTTTTAATTCAAAATGGTACTTCCTGTCTTGCCTGAGGATCCTCTTAATCCGAACCAGATAATGATTACCGGCCATAGATGATCATGGATCTTACTTATACTAGGTAATTAATTTGGTTTGGTGTTATGGCATATCATCCATTGTAGGTTATTTAATGCCAAATCCATTTTTAAACAAATAAACAGTTTTATTTCAAACAATTCAGTTTTACATTAGTACGCAGTTTAAATATTAAAGCAGTTCTATTTCAAACAATTCAGTTTAGTATAAGTACACAGTTTAGTTTTATTTGACCCATTGACCCTATCAAGTGCTACTACTACGGGCCAGATTGAACCTAGGAGCGAAGGCCATAAAGGGTTACTCCGCATTCCTCAATTCTCCAGCATTACTGAAGCGTAACTATCAGATTGTTTAGTGTCATATATCAGAGCATTCGTTGACGGGGGGTTTTACGCCTCTGTAGAGATGCAGTTAGTGCATTCTGCAGCCCAAGCCGACTGGGCTATAATACTAGCTAAATATATTCAATATAATATCACAAAAAAATTATAATCATTATAGGAAAATTTTCAAGTGGGAGCATTCTGTGATGTTTTTTTAGTTTCTTTGAATGAATTACAAGGAAATTTTTCGTGAGTACTGTCTTGGAATTTTACATTGGATAGACAAGAAGAAATTAAAAAAAAACGCATATACGCAATGATAATCTAAAACAAATATAGTCAGATACAGTCAAATAGATAGATATGTTTTCAGTGGGTGGTTTGTTTGTCCTCAGGGCTTGACGCACACGAAGCAGTTGTTTAATAGTCCAAATCAATCCACCATGTTTATAAGATTTAATCGGATTAGAAGTGCGCACGCGCAGTCACTAATTTGAAACACTTGAGTTAGCGCCCATTAGACAATAACGTTGCTCTCTTTCCCTCTTTGCCCGCAGCATTGGAATTTATTGATATGAAAGGAACAATATTTAAAGCATTTATGCAGCAAGGGGCATAAGGAATAGGCCAGTCAATGCTATAGGAAGTAAGCATTTGTTATAAAGAATAATAATCATATCTGTAATATCATTCACTAAACTATTATTTATTCTACCCACCCACTCTCACTACACACACACACACACACACACACACACATATATATATATATATATACTCACAGACACACACACACACACACACACACACATATATATATATATATATATATATATATATATATATATATATATATATGAGATGCTTATGCTTTACATCCCAAATAGAAAATATAGATTTATCGTCAAATGGTTTTATACATTGAAGATGAGATTCAAAATCAGATAATATATATATATATATATATATATATGCATACTCATAGGATAATTCCTATCTTTGTTGGAAATGTACTCAGTGACCTGAGTTCAGATCCGAGAAGATCTTGTTAGCATTTCCCATATTGCTATGGTGTGTGTGTATTTGGGCAGCATTTCTCCATTGATACATATTTGATTTAACATTATTTACATTTCTGGTAATCCTTTCAAGTTGCTGCATCGATTGTATGATATCCAGCGGGAATTGGTTAATAAGCTTTCTATAATTAATTTTTCCCAGTACTTTCTGCCAAATTTTGGGTCATCATCACGTGTATATATATATATATATATATATATATATATATATATATATATACTCGTAAAGAAATTGTTTTAAGACCGATTCTTTAACTCAAAAAGAAATAGTCGTTCATTCAGAAGCAACATAAATTTGGGGGCAGATACAGCAGAATTCGTTTTATCATTTAGGTCTAGATTTGTCGTCGGTTAATGATCAAGGCTTGTCATCAGAAATGTTTTGTCTTTCAAGATTTCTGGCATAAAGAAAAAATCGAATATTCATTAATAAAAAAATTAATAAAAAAAATTTTGGACATTTTTTTCACGCACTCCTATCGAATACGTATAAGTTTTTAACAAATCTGATTGACTCCTAGATGAGACCCAAACCTTAACTCCGAGTCCCAGTGTACCTGGAAGTAATAGCAATGAATAGGTTCGCTACATTCCGCAGATCACCAGAATTAGACCCACAATCAGATGCAGTTTAGAGTTTTAGCCAGGATCTAATAATAAATATTATTTTGCAAGAAATATATACGTAGATAATTTTTTGTAAACAATTTTAGGATGAGCGCTATTTTGTAAGCCAGAATTGATTTCTCCTGTCTGATCACGTTGACTCTTAAAGGGATATTTAACTTGATTATTTTGTTAACACATTTTGAAAACTATATTATGAGTAATGACTTGTGCTACGGCCGTATTTTTTTTTATTATAATAACTTATTTGTCATATAGATTTTATGATAATGAAAATTTTAACACGAAAGTTTTTCAAATATAGTTACCCAAGGATAAGTGAAACTGTGGTTGTTGAGATTCTACTGTAGTCGAAAAATTAACAAAAACTCCTAAAACTTAAATGCCCCTCATCAGCCGGCAAATTTCGAACATTAATAAGCACACCTTTGAAATTGTGTTTTTTTAAAATAAAATTCTACTTTTCTTTTAAAGCAAAGATAAAAGAATTTATAATGTATCATGAAACGGTAAACAATCAAAACTGATATCCATAACTATCTTCGGTTACCAAATTTTACAGCATTGTGACATTATAATTAGACATAAAATACACGTGGGTTGTTTATATATATATATATATATATATATATATATATATATATATATATATACGAGAGATTTTTTTTTCTCTCGGGTTTACTGTATATTAATACTTTTTAATATAAAATAATACTTTTGAATACCGAGTTTCAATTCAGTATAGTTTGGTAATTAATGATACCTAATAACATCTGTTTTGTTCCATTCATTTTTTTTTATCATCGGGACATACTCATGTAAGCTGACTTGCGTATGAATAGCCAAGTCTGGTTTGAATTCAAAGTTTTCCTTCTCCTAAACTGGTTGCTATACAAAAGTTAAAGAGTTCAGTCTGTCTAACTATCTACATAGAGCTTGAGGGAGAATAGTTGAATCCATAGCTTTCCTAAGCGATATTAATGTTATATGAAATGCAAACAGCTTCGTTCAGGATTTGAACTTGAGTAGCTGACTCCACTTCCTACGACGAAATCATTACGTTATAAGTGTCTCTCCATCAATTCAAATTTTGATATTTTTGGTTTGGAAGAAAATTAAAATTTTATTACAACTGTCAGGAGAGTGCTTACATATTGGCGATAGTAAAGAGTATTTATGTGAAAATAGGTCAGAAATAATGGGTAGAAAAATTAGTATAAGGAGAAGAACGCCAAACAGAAAAGAATCAACGCTCTATCGGTGGGTTTAGAATATGCAAATTACATCACCTGAAAAATGAGGCGTCTTGGGTGTATCACTAAACTGCATCTGCTGATAAAGCGGCAGTTCTGGAGATCTGAAGAGTGCAGTGTGGCACAGTTGCCATGATCGTTAATTATTTTACTACTCCGTTTGGTTAGGCCGCGAGTTTTTCAGTTAGCTGTTAAGTTAGCTAAAATCTTTGAGCGGAAATGTAAGTCAAATTGGAAAGTTTAAGCAAGTACCTAACGTACAACACAGGAAGGCCAAAATGTAAACAAAATAGATTCATATCTTGTCTGTGACAGGTTTGATTAGAGAAATGAATTTGGGACACGTGAGAGATGACGCAATAATTTACCAAGATGACATCATCCCCACCGATATCCTGAATTTAAACATAAAAATTAGCGAATTCAGAAAAAGTAGTCAGTTAGCCAGTCGGTCAGTTGTCAGTCAGACAGAAGTTTGCATTCAGAGAGTTCTTTCGGGCTGGGGGCATGTCTTTTTGTGTCTAATCATAAACCCTTATAGATTCTCTCTCTCTCTCTCTCTCTCTCTCTCTCTCTCTCTCTCTCTCTCTCTCTCTCTCTCTCTCTCTCTCGTGCTACTGTATGCAGTCTGAACATCGAACAATAAATGACTTAATTGTTGACGGGGAGTTCTTGTTTTTAAGTTGCCAACACCCAGGCAACTTATTCCAACGGATCACCCTGACCGTCAGAACAAGTTCCAGATTGTGTCATTCCTTGTCTGTGGATCTTTCAAACGCAGCGTGGACATAGACAAGATTGATAAACGAACTATCTGAAAATGCATTTGGCATCGTTACCAGGATTCGACTCTGAAAATCTGCGACACAACCAGACGCAGGAGTCGGCGCTAAAAACTCACGACGGAACCATAAACAGGATTCAACCCTGAAAACCCACGGCCAAGCGCTGGTACTACATTTGGTACTGTGCACACATAGTGTGATCAGTTAACGATCTGTTGGATTACATTTGGTGCTGTGACCAGCATAGTATTACATTTGGCACTGCGCCAAAGATAAGGGCCCAGTATAGTGCCATAGCGAAGTTCTCCTTTGCTACCATTACGCCCATGTCCACTTTGATCTGAAGTAATAGTAACTATTAGGGTCCCATTTATGAGTCAAACAGATCAGTTTAACAATTATTCGTATTCGATAGGATCGTGTGCAAAAAACTTAAGAAATAACAGTATAGAATATGTAAATATAAACGTACAACGAACATGATCCCCAAACCATCAGGCGTAAAACAACTTTAGATGGTTGGCATTCCGTTAAAATCAATCAATCAAACAAAAAGAACACCCCCCTTTGTATTTCAGATTTTAAGTTCACAAATTTATTTACGGTTTTGTTATATTTTTGTAATTTACTTACAAACAAAACAGACGTAGACAGAAAGGTTATTTCCTACTTGTCTCTTTTGGTCAACGGTGAAAATAATCTTGAAAACAAAATCATTAATTAATCAATAAAAATGTAATTACAGCAATAATTATCCAATTGTCATATTTGATAAATTGCTTTCGTGTAGGTGGTGTTTTTAAATGAACAAAATGTGCGCAGATATTATAGCTGTTCTGAGCTTTTCCTTTCCTAGAATTATCTGTAAATCGATGAAACCCGCGTATTACCTGTCGTAACAGCTGTCTGATGCTGAGTGTTCTATTTAGGAAAAAAGTAAATTGTTCTAATTAGCATTTCATAATTAACTCCGTTATATCGAGAACTTGACTGATAGAAAACGACGTTCGGCGAGAAATCACACCCCATAAAATTATCATTAAAGTTGCAAATTTCATTGGAAATTGGTTTATTGTTTATGAGCATTTTAACTGAGGTCTGTTTTCATCCTTAAAGTTCTTGTATAGTAGTCTTGTGTGCTTCCTTTTCGGATGGAATAGCAATTGCAAACAATATAGTTAGATTTGTATTTTGGTTTAAAATTATTTACAGCAGCAAGTATATTTTCTCTTAGATATTGTGATCAAATTCGATTTTGCACACTAGCTTTTTTTTTCTTCAGGAACCTGTTCAATATCGATATCATTTACTTTCCATAACAACAGTCTAATTTTTTAATGACCAAAACACAGAGTTCAAAATAACGAAAAAATATGAACTAACTTCCATGACCATTATCTAAATGAAAAATATGGTAAACCTATTTGAATTCAGAATCAAAATAACAAGACATTTATCTTTAAAATTTCCAAGTTGATGGAAACAAATAGTGTTAGAAATTCTATTATATTTTCACTTTGTCAATCGGGATTAGAATACGCCGACTGTATCGCTTACAGAGGGATAAAACCACTCCCTGCAAGAAAAAGAGTTGCTCTAGATATGACACTAAACGTCATCTAATGGTGAGGTTCCAAGTTCTGGAGACCCGGAGGAGATGGGGTACCGCTTCATTGTCATTACTCCCCGGTCCACTCTAATCTGGTGTGAATGTACCTGTTAGGGTCTCATTATGGGCCAAATAGAACTTTTTAAAAACCATAAGTATTCGATAGAACCGTCTGAAAAAAAAACTCTTCAGAAACAACCGCACAAAAATTGTCAATATGAACTTACTATGAACGCAATTCTTTCACGGTGAGAGGATGCGGAAGTAAAATTTGGAATATTCTAGTATGATAATAAACGACTATTATAAAACAAGATCAATTTCAATTTTATAAAATAAACGACAAAAAAAAAGATAGACACAAAATAGTAAGTTACACTCAATATGGCCGTCAATTTTTTTTTTTCAAGTATTGTATGAACATACCTTCGAAACGATTTGAATGTCTTGGGAATAAATTCTTCAGATATTCTATTCCATTCTTTCTCAATAGCAATCTTAAACGAACTAATATTTGGATGGGAAGTTGCATTTTTTGTTGTTTTCTCAAACGCCCCATATCGTGTAATCAAAGATCTGGGCTTGATGGAGGTCATAAAGAAACTCCAATTATTTCGGATTTTTTTTTTTTTTGGTTTGGTTTGATGTTAAGCAAATCATAGATTCTTTGTCGTTTCTTTTCTTGCTCACTTCTATGGGGCTGATTTTATTTTTTAAAACGTGGTTGAATAATAGAGCTAATCATGAACATTTAGATTTACCGCATTTTTTTCAAAAATTAGACTAATCAGACTAAAGGACGTGTTAAAAATTATTCCATATTTTATTTCCGCACACTGTAAGCATAAGATAAGCCTAGAAGGGTTGACATGCAATCAGTCAACGAATCTACTATAGTTGCACTTGGTCTAACCCAATGAATTTGACAATAGCAGCACTCTTCAATGAAAGAGTTAATTTTGACCACTTTGTTCAATGAAAATAACATTCAAATGGTAATTGCCACATTTTGAATATTTTACTGAAGTATTTCATATCGTACTTCTTTTGACTTTAGGTCCTCTACGATTATATATAATAAATACTAATCGTAATAGAGTCTAATAATAGAAGCTGATCTTAAGAAGGATTATTAGCGAATGACCTGTGTCCCACAGGGTATTAACAATTACACGCTTTTATAAACCTGACCTCTATTGAAGGTGATAAGCTTCTGAAGGCTGGTGGGGTTGTAAAAGTAAAATTATGACATATTCATGTGTATTTGCTCAGTCAGCAATGCCTGAAATACGCCCTCTGCTTCTCGTTCAGATGGATAAGACTTCCCTCGAGAAGGGGTTTTCATCCATTGGCGAGTATTTACTTCTGAAGTGTTGAGGAGCATTGAATACCCTACTTCATTGGCATGACTCCTAAATCAATTCTGAACTGTATTAGTAATATCAGTTATATGGGGGGCATTCTACAGGTAAAATACATCTGTTTGATAATTATTAGCATAAAACTGGAATACCAAAAGCCATATAACTGGCGCAAATTATTTGTATTACATCAGTATAAAGTAAAGTTAATGACCTTAGTCGAGGGTGACCCGAAGGCTCTTTTTTCAATAGCTACACCCAGGTGTAGGGGGGCCTCAACTCCATTCTTTGGATTGCTCCACTTTATCCTTGATCCTTACCTTATAATGCTGAGTGTTAAACAAGGCGGCTACAAGTACTATTTTTGAGTCTTTGGTTTGAATCAACCTGGTATTCAATCCCGGTCTTCCGGACCATTGGCGAGCACATCAGAATACTTGAAACCAAATTATTTATATTGGATAAGAATATTTGAAACCATATAATTGAGACAGCCAGTTAGTAATTCTCCATCGTGTATAGCATATGAGTGTCAAACATTTTTGATATGAACCGCCAGACGACTTAAACGGTGATTCGTTTATAATGGTGTAGACTTATGCGTGACCAGCCACATTTTTGGACGATCTTCAAACAGAATTATAGTGCACCACTGCGTCAAAGATTCTCTGAACAACATTAATCCGGTTTTAAATTCAACTTTTCCTTCTTTTTCGGATTTTCTTAAGAAGGTTAAAGAGCCCAGTCTGCTCCCCTATTTACCCATAGTTGGTAGAAAAAGGGATGAATATATGTCTTTCCCAAAGGCATTACTGCGTAGTGACATAATGAAACAATTAATTACTTGTATCTTTTGTTCAGAAAAAAATTAAAATTTTATAAAAAACATTATTTGAAGCATACTTATTTACGGTTGATATTGAATACAATCATGTCTATTTAATTTTTTAAAGACTTGTAGATAAGATAAATATGACCCTGTTTATAGATGCTGGAAATAATTAAATAGGTATACACTAAAAAAATTTTTTACTTATTTTGATTCCTAAATTTTCAAAAAATAAAAAAAATTCTAAGGTCATTCAATAAATAAGGTGAATATCTCTGAAGGACTTGGTAATAGGAAGCATTGATTACAGTCGCATTTTTTTTTCAAGAAAATCAAAATAAATAGAACTTTCTCGGTCCCAGAATTCTGTAAGTATCACCCTCTTTACTGACCACCATGTCCGGAACTTTTTCTTTAAAAAAAGGTTAGTGTGTTTCCACTCCATGGAATATCTTTTCGACTTAGGCTCATAATGACATACCAATGTTCTATCTATGTAAACATTATTTGTCTAAAACATGTCTCTCCGTATACATCACTCATTCTTCAGTAAATTTGATATGACTTACACTTCACTGCTACCAAAAGTTTTATGACAAACATCTGCTGAACTTACCGCCATTTTCAATAGCCTCAAAGCAGATATTTTCGCTATAAAGTAATTACAAACAATGTAGAGATTACATCAATGGAAAAAGAACCTGAAAAAAATATTTTGCTTTTTTTTCAAAAAATATTCCCCTTATATTAAATGACCCTCATATTTTTCTCCATCACTTATCTTTTTAATGAAAGGGTTGGGGTTTTTTTTTGGGTTTTTTTTTAGTTTTTAATCATAGATTTTTGCCTAATTTCACACCATACATATAGAAGCTGAAAAATTGTTTGTAAGTGATTTTTATTTATTTTGGGCACAAAATTAGAAAAAAGAAAAATCACATCGTTTTTCTTCCGCATGGAATATTTTAGTTCTGAAAACTCCCTTTTGGTCTACATTTTAATCATAAGTTTTTCTATAATTTAAGAAAATTAGGGAGAGAGAGTCTCTATTGCGTAGTAACTAACGTTCAGAACTGTGACATAGTAGTAAATGAGTTCGAACTCCAGTCGCGCCATTACGTTCACTTTTGAACTAATCGCATTGGGAATGGTATGAACCTCCTTATCCTCCCAGATAATCGTTATATATCACCACTAATGTTCTTCTACAAGGGCGGGTTTGACATTAAATAATCCACCAAGGGTGATATGCCATTCAATAAAGAATGGTATACCCCCCCCCCGATATATGTTATATACCACCTCCAATGTCTCTCCACAGGGATGGTTTTGTTGAAATGATTCAACCCGGGAAATCATTTTTAAACTTAAAAAATAATTTCCCAGGTTGAATCATTTCTATGCTTCTATGCTCAAATAAACAAGAGACACCTAAGGAAGGCCGGAGGATACAACGCCTGAAACGTGTTTAAACTGATCACAATAAAGATGAGGACAACAGTCCGAAAAATCACAACCAAATTAATACATATGAATCCGCATCTTAAAAATTCAGACGGATGATATGAGTAATTTTGATAAACCTGAATATTATTAAGTATTATCTTGAAAAAGAAAGAAACACACAGCTTGGTATAAAAGATATCAGATGCATCTTGATTTATTCAAAAAAAGAGCTTCTACCGCAGCAAAACATATGGAATCAGCACTCTTAGTGGATTTTTCTCTTTTTTTTTTTTGCTGTAAATAAATTAACTAATTTTTTCCTCTTCATTGGATCATTCCATAAAAGATTCATCTGTATAGAAGAAAATTATGACATTGATTTAAAGAATTTAATCTAGTTTGTTTTTTTGTTTGTTTGTTTGGGTTCCCTAGCATATCAACCTTTGTAGGTTATTTAATGCCCAATCCATTTTATCCAAATAAACAGTTCTGTTTCAAACAATTCAGTTTAGCATAAGTACACAGTTTAATTCTCAAAAACACTTTTATTTCAAGCAATTCAGTTTAGTCAAACAGCTCTAATTCAACTAATTCACTTTAGTATAAGTATGGTTTCTATTTACACACAGTTAAATGTCAAAACTGTTCTATTTCAAACAATACAGTTTAGCGTAAGTACAGTCTCAATATCAAAAACAGTTCTATTTCAAATAACTTAGTTTAGCATACAAAGACGATTCCATTTCAAACAATTCAGTTTAGCATAAGTACTCAGTTTAAATGTCAAAACAGTTCTATTTCAAACAATTCAGTCTAGCATAAGTACGCAGTTTGACTGAACTATGCAGTTTAAATGTCAAAACAGTTCTATTTCAAATAATTCAGTTTAGCATAAGCACACAGTTTAGTTCTATTTGACCCATAGATAGGACCCTACCAGGTGCTACCACCCAGGGCCAGAGTGGACCTGGGAGCGATTGCAATGAAGGGATACACCACCATCAGATAGTTCAGTGTCATATAACAAGACACGCGTTTGGGAGGGGTCTTACCTCTCTGCAGAGATGCAGTCGGTGTATTCCACAGCACCAGACGACTGGGCAATTTAATCGAGTTATTTCAAGGAATGTTTTATGTAGTCAGAATAATTCATCTATCAAAGAAACATTTTTTGCGCCTTATCTTTTATTAATTTATTTACAGCCAAAATAAAACCGAAGTGAACATTTTGTATTCAACTTCCATAATTTCTCCCATGCGTAATACTGTTATCACTTTATATTAAGTGTGGAGTAATAAATCAGTTTGTGAAAGCCCAGTCAAAAAATAGATTTTGTTTTATGTATTAGTGCGAAATGTTTCCTTATTCATCAGAAGCAAAATTAAAAGGAAGCTTTTTTTTTTTTATTTGATCAGATATTAAAAAACTGAGGCAGAATTTTATGGTACGATAAATTAGAAAAAAAAAACAAGATGCTTCTAAGTTCTTGCGTCACAATAATGATTAATCTTATCGGCATGTCAAACCGTCGCGAGTTGTTTTAAGCTGAAAGGTTAATAAACTCAGTACATCGTACATTTATATTCTGTATAGTTTCTTTAGAGTTTTTTTGAACACGTTTATAAAATATTAAGTATTGTTATTTAATACGAATAATTGTCAAAACATCTATTTGACTCATAGATGAGACCATAACAGGTTCTACCACTCCAAGTCAGATTAGACTTAAGAGTAATGGCAATAAAGAGGTGTTAGTAAAGTTGTCTCCCTTTAGTCGAGGGTGACCCGAAGGCTCCCTTTTCGATAGCTACTACACCAAGGTGTAGGGGAGGGCGCTACTCCTTCCCAGGATTACTCTACTTTACCCTTGATCCGTACCTTATAATGCTGAGTGTTAAGCAAGGAGGCATCAAGTACCATTTTTTGAGTCTTTGGTATGACTCGACCAGGGATTGAACCCAGGTCTCCCGGCCATTGGCGAACACTGTGAAATAGACATAGGGAATCCGAAATACACGGCATTCACGAAATTGGTGCCCGTGGTGTAATGGTTATCGTCGCAGGAATTGGACACGGCGACACGAGTTCAAATCCTGGACTGATTGCATTTTACATAGCACTAATACCCTTGGGAAAGGTATGAATCTAATTATTCTCCCTCCAGCTATGGGTAAATAGTAGGGCAGACTGGGTTCTTCAGCCTTGGTGAGGCTACTAGTCTAGAAGGAAAACTGCGAATTCAAACCTGTTAAACTCCGCTTAAAAAACTGACCTTGTGTCATATCCTGCTCGAGTAGAGGGGTT
This sequence comes from Sepioteuthis lessoniana, assembly GCA_963585895.1. Classification (NCBI taxonomy): domain Eukaryota; kingdom Metazoa; phylum Mollusca; class Cephalopoda; order Myopsida; family Loliginidae; genus Sepioteuthis; species Sepioteuthis lessoniana. The sequence continues at coordinate 81,238 of CAUZXS010006362.1, forward strand.
GGGTAAATATGACATTCACGAAATTGGTTCAGGTACGAAACTTTATTACCTTTGAGTTAAAGGTTATTCGACATGAGGACAGAGTGACACAATCTTTCTATGCTGACTGCTTTTACATCTGCCCCAAACCACGTGCGGCACCCCATCTGCAAACTACAGGTCTGGCCTCGGAGGGCCCTGAAAATCAACCTTCCCGTTCGGACGCAGTAACTCAACTCTCTGCTTTTTCTCAAATCCCAAAAATCCTCAGCCCACGCTTCCGGTGCATGACGTCATGCACATCCCCTGGTTTAATTTACCAGCTGGGGTTTTATTTTGACATCTGTGAATGACGCATCCTCCCCGCACGCACGTGAACACCTGCGCTCATGTTTGCACCTAACTAACCCATGCACTGAGCCGAAAGGTTCTCATCCTGACTAAACCGAAAGGCAATATATAGAAAACAAAAAATGATAATATAAAAAAAATCCCTCCGCAATTGTATAACAGAGGTATTCCAGACTCCTCAGAACTCAAGAATTGAAGTCTCCCAACCAGATGAAATTTAGAGTCATACACAGGACAGCCCCTTTTGAGGTGAGTCTTAACCCTCTGCAAAGAAGAGTGAGCTTATTCTTAGCCCTTTGACTGAGCGTCAAAATGATTGACATTAGAAAGATATTCTAAGGTCTTAAGAATGGCAGTAAATTTCTTGTTTTGAACTGAATTTCTTTGTCTTTCTCCTCGGTTTAGAAAGGGCCTTGAACGACTTACGATGTATAATGCCAATATTTTTATGTCTTCAACAAGGTTTCTGCTTCTTATGACTTAGGTAATCTTCCTTGTGAGATTAGGGGGACATAGAGTCATATGTTTTTTCATTATTATTGACGACCTTATTACTTCTGTCTCACACTAAATTAGTTGTAGAAGGTCCATCAATTAAGTAATGATAGTGATTTTGCAAAAAATATTTTATCAACTTAATTACAAATCGACCTCATCCTCTTGATAAGCTACAAACCAAAGATGATATTCCCACTCACCGAAACATGGCTGGAAGTCATCAACTGACACTGCGCCCAAAATCAAGTGCATCTGATAACACAGGAATACTTTCTGACTAAAAGCTCGTTCATTGGATTTATTAATCCAAACTTAATATGAAGTTTTAATAAGTGAATTCTTTAACTGTTGGTTCTGTACATTTTATGCCTCCTTGGCCATCTCCACTTTTTACTATCATATCACATCAACTTTAAAAAATATTCTTTGCATTGAACATATAAACTATTAATATAATACAGATCAAATTCAATTAGGTAATTCCTCCGAAAGTTTTGAAAAGTGCCAAATAAATTCTTTATTTTACTATTTTTTCTCAAACCATCCAATTTAATCCTACTTTTTCTACACTATTTAAGTTTTTGGTCGTATTTGACAATTTGTTCCAAAAATATATTGCTCGATTAGCAAAATAATCTAATCACTTAGTAGACTTAGATTTTGAAATCTGTCAGGACAGTAAATTTGCAATATATATACGGGACCATTGATGAGAATGATTTTTTAAGTTGCTGAAATCAGTTTCATTAATTTCAAAACCTCGAATGTAAAAACTAACGCAAAAATTTAAAAATCGCTGAACAATGTTAATTCACTACCAATCGTTCTCGACGTCAAATGTTGATCAAATCAATTCAAGATTTGTCGTTTTGATATATTTTTGTCAAATATTTTCGTACATTTCATAAATTTTCATATATCAACATTATTCAGCTTAATTTTAATAAGGGTTGTCAACCTGAAAAATGATAATATCAGTCTCTTAAAGTTCTTGACCGAACTTGGATGTAAAATTGACGCAACGAAAGCAAGAAACAAACTAGCCAGGGGACGAATGCAATCAAATGATTTTATATGTAGACGAAATGAAACGACAGCAGGCAATACATTTAAAAGTTCAAACAAAGCCTTACACTCTTTTATTTGTTTCACTCGAGTTTTACATTTAAAAGTCAGAATAAAAAAAAAAAACTGTCACACTGCTGATGTATTTTGTCTCAGGAATTTTTTTACAATATTTTTTTTACTTACTCTTTTATTTCATTTAGTTTAATTGAATCCGTCTCGAATATTACAAGAGTACTCTACCAGCTCATTGGTGCTGTGGGTAGAGTGTTCGCCTAATAGTGCGGGAGATCAGGGTTTAATCCTTGGTTAAGTCATACCAAAGACTCAAAAATTATATATGGTGCGGCCTTGCTTAACACTCAGCCTTATAAGGTACGGATCTTGGTTAAACTGGAGTAATCCATGGAATTGAGTTGCGTCCTCCCCTATACCTTGGTGTAGTAGCTAATGAAAAAGGAACCTTCGGGTTGCCATCGACTACAGTCGCCAACTTACTTTTTTTACTTCTCTATTAGATAACCATATGGTTTCTTTCTTGTGAAGCTGATTTCCTTTAGTTTTCTTCGTTTATTTCGTTTATAACAAATAGTTAATTTATTTATACAAATTTCTTTGATTGCCAACACATCAAGATGTCAACAAAGCGTTTAATAAGTGAATTATTTAACTGTTAACCGAATAATTTTCATATAACCCTTTAGATAAAGCTGGATTGTTGATTTTACATCTACTTTGACTCCTGAAAAAAAGAATTATAACAACAGTAGCAATTATATATTTCAAACTCAGAAGTGATTAGAAAGGAAATAAAAACTGAGGATTTATGTTAACAAAAAGTTTTACTGCGTATAAAACGCACTCGATTTACATGAGTTAATATAACCTGATAACTTGAAATAAAACGTGCTTCAAATACGAACAATTATTCGACGCTTTAATAAATGTACTTGAACTGGTTGGAAATTGATTACTAACAATCGGTTACCGACTTCCGTGTCTACTGTCTTGATAAACAAAAGCACCGTCATAACTGAAAATGTCTTTCTTTTCCATATACTCCACTGATCTCTAAGATCATTCACTTTACATAGTCGCACAACCAAGCAAGCGACCGTCGCTCTCGTTCTGATCTTCGTGCCGGTTGAGATTGGGTTTCATACGGTTGCTACTCAGTGTCTCCATCATTCTCTGAAGATCCCTGAATTAATTTTAGGTCTAAGATATGTCTGGGTACGCCATCCACCTCGACCTCTGTTTTGTGACTGCATTCCAGTAATTCTTCCACTTCCCCATTTCGATGTGCAGCGAGCATCCAATGGTTTAACCTAAACCTCTTCTCCAATCCGTGGATTCAGGCAAGTTTGCTCGCTTGGCAACTGGTTTAACTTTCGGATGCCTCCAATGGTAATTAAAGATCGCTCTTTGCGATACGGTTTTCTCAAGTTGCCCGGACGAGAGAGGATACTGTACCAAAACACCGCTTCGGCAGGAGATATACTGCCTCTTTTGGTAATAGCTTTTATTGTCCGGTGGTTTCGTTCCACAATTCTATTTCCACTGGGTCTATAAGCTGCCTTATAGTATCACCTAATGTTCAATTTATCCAATGTCTCCCGAAGGATTTCTGAACGAAATGGCACGCCATTGTCCATCACCTCTTCAACTGGTCTGTGCTTCAAAAAATCACCTTCAGCCCTCCTACAATGATGTCTGCTGTTCCTCTCGGATCTCACTCCAAATAAGAAATCACCCTGGACAACAGTAAGCCATGGACAGGTACAATCCATTCCTATAATGTGTAACATCGATGGCCAGTCTGGTATAATCGGTGTCCAACTGAACCTCACCAGGTGCATAAATGTTTGGCGAGGAGTCGGTCAACGGATAACGGTCGCAGCTTTGAATCATACTCTGAACTACCTCTCTTGTCACATCTATGTTGGCTTAATTACAGCGTTCTGTCCACTCCCATATGATGCAAATTGTACAACTCCTTCATCTCCTCCTGCGCTACGCAGCACACCTCAGCGGTTTCTTCCTCCACCTTCAGCCAGCGCTTTCTTACCCTATTCAAAGAATCAGCCTTATTCATGTCAGATGACACGAACACTACACTTAACCGTAACTCAAACTTATCCACCATTTCATTCAGAATCCCAAAATAGCACAAGATAATCAATTCTGCCGCTCCTTTCAAACAGACCCTTTTCTCGTTCGTGATCACAGAATGTATCCAACTACGAAAAATAAATGAATCAGCTTGGATCTCTATATCTTTCAGTGCCCATTGCAGCATCCAATTTGGCCACATTGATATGTCTATTTCTTTCTTTTCTTTCTTAACCCTGCCACATCTTCAACTACCATGCTGTCGATCTCAATATTCACACCAGTGGCTATACTGCTTACATCGTACCATTCAATGCCCTTTTCTGATATGGGGACATGCCATTTCCCTCAAACTGGGTTTTGCCGTCGCATCTTAAAAATTATCCTCCTTACAGCGGCCATCTCACCATTCACCCTGTCTTCCCAGCCAATTCCACCCGCCCTTCTTTTCATGTAACTGTAAATGGTTCTAAGCCATCCAGCAATTGGTTAGTGACCCACCAGTTTGCCACAGGCAAAGAATAGCTCACGTCTGCTAATTTCCTCATACACTTCGGGGATTTCATTTCCTCTTGTAAATACCAAGTCACCTGCCCCACCTTGTCAAGCCGAAGACCCAGTGCTACCCCTCCTTCTAATGATTCCCGCGGCTTCGCTGTTAAGCCTAATTTATCGAGAAGACTTACAAGGTTTGAAGCGGGCACTGCGATTTCGTCAACTAAGATGTCAACTACATAGGAATCTGTGCCTTCTCTAATGATTCCATCCTCTTTTTGCGCACAGCTTTGAGAACTACTGACATAATTGGAGCAACATTTATTCCCAACCCCAACTAAGTCACACAATAGGTCTGCTCCTTGTATCTGACCAACTGGTACTTCCATAAATGTCACGCAACATGTATTTGCAGGTATGTGAGATGACCCTGTCAATTGCCTCCACTTCCTCAAACACTCTCCACACACGTTGATTGCATCCCCACCGAAGTGACACGGTTTATTCAGCTGTCAATAATCCAGGACTGACTAGACCTTGTTCTTTGTGGGCTGAACCACTGCCATTAATGGTAAAAATCCTGTTCTCACATCTTCGTCCTAAGGGGCAAGGATTCCCTCCTCAATCCGATGTTCAATCTCTCTGTCAAACTTGGCCCTCTCCCCCCTCCTTCAGACGAGTTTCATAACAACCAACTTTGTTCTTTAATATCAAGAGACCAGTTGTCCAGTTCCACACAACCGTCCATCTCTCACCATCAAAACTCGTACTGAAATCCTTATCCTTGATTTTACACTGACTTGGTCAACTCTTCTTGAAAGTCATTGCTGCTAGTTGTGTTCTTACAGTACAATGTGCCCCTCTGAACTCCACGGTGCTATTTTCATAGATGGTAACCTCTCCACGGAGTTTAATAACATCCATATCCACTCTAACGTCCATACCCTCAATGATTTCATTCATCACAATGGCCTCCATTCTCAGCAGCCGTCCCTCTATCTCCAACGTCACTGTGCTAACTCATCTGCACACAACCTCCTTTCCATCAACTGCTTTTACTGCTCGTGCTCTTGCTACCATTCCAAAAATCCGAGTGGATCAACGTTGCAGTACACCCTGTATCGACGAGGGCTCTTGCTTCCTTGCCTTCCACCAGTACTTTTATAGTTGGCTGCGATCTGTCACGAGCCATCACTGGCTTGAAGAGGTAACTGCCGGCGCACCGGTTACCCTTTACCTGTTTCCTTGCGAATATTATCTCACAAAGTGCCCCGGTTTGCCGCCTCGTTTTGATTGGCTCTTTGCAGTCTTGAAGCAAGTGTGGACTCCTACAATTGAAACACCTGTCGCAAAACCGTTTACCCGTCCAAGGTCCCCCATCAACCTGCCTTGGTTGTTTACTGATTCCTGGCTTTACAGGCGCTATCACTTCTGCAGTCTTCTTAACTGTCAGCTCCCTGGCAGTCGAGATCAATTCGCTGATCCTCAGCGTTTTTACATTAGGCAACTGCTGCAGGGTCACAGAAATACTTTCTGGAAACCATTGACAAAATTCAGCTTTACTGTCTGATCCTGACCACTTCCCTTAAATCCTGTCAATCCCTCTAGCCTCCGTATATTTGAAACGTATTCATCAGCAGCTTCACCGGTTCACCTTATCTTACCTAGCTATGTATACGCAGAAAAAGTTCCCTCCATTAACGCTGTCTTCAACGTTATCTCTATCTTGTCCGCATCCAATAGATCTTCTTCACTTAAATGGAGGTATTTGGCCAAAGCGTCTCCTTCTAATAACAGGGGTATAAAACTGACAAGGTCAGGGATCTTTTGCATCAAGCGACCAGCTTTACTTTTAGCCAAAGAGGTAATAAAATCGCCTTCGCCATCAAACAATTTCACCATATCGATGCTCAAGCGAACCTTCCCTTCCATAACTTGTACTTGAACTCGTCGGAAATTTATTACTAAAAATCATTTACCGTCTACCGTGTGTACTGTTCTGACAAACAAAAGCACAGCCGTCACTGAAAATTTCTTTCTTTTCCATTCCACAATAAAATCAACACTCGTGTATTATTTTTGAAAATGACCATATTACAACCACCATAAATCGGTTAATACTGCGAATTTGAATGAATGATTCTGTTTGTGATGGCAAAATCTTCGTAGAGTCTATCGGTTGACAACTTTTCTTCTGTCGGCGGGGATTAGGAGATATTGTATCCCCTTCAGAAGGCTAAGAACACCCCACACGAAAAAAGTGGTTTCCTGGATATGACACTTATCTGCATCTGATGGTGAGGCTCCAGTACTGGAGATCTAGGGAGTGTGGAGTGTCGCTTTATTGCCATTACTCCCGGGTCCATTCTGAGATGGAGTTGTTGCACCTGTTAGGGTCCCATCCATGAATCAAGTAGATCTGTTTAGAGATAATACCTATTTGATTGGATCTTGTACAAAACATTCTCAAGAAACTATTACATAAAAATGTAAACGTCATTATACAAGGATGCCCTAACCTCTCGGCATAAAATAAACCTGACATGTCGTTAAAATCAATCAATCCTTACAATATAATTTGTAAAGTAAAATAATCGAGACACAGTGCAGGAATTTTCTTCACCGAATACAACACCTCTGGGTTGTCGTCGTGGTGTAATGGTTAAAACGATGGACTGCGTAGTAAGCGAGTTCGTACTCCAGTCGCACTTTTACGTCCCCTTTCGGGCAAATACCCTTGGGAAAGGTATGAACCCCCTTATCCTCCCAGCTAAATAGTACCTCTACTGTTCTTCTTTGAGAATAGCTTTGTCATTAAATAACCTACAAAGGTTGATATACCATTAAACACCCCGGCCAATCCTTGATTTGAGATTCTGTTGTACATCTTGAGTTTTGACTGACTAATAGTTCGACTGTAGTAAAACAATCGACAACCTAACATTATCCAATGCAACAAAGAATGCTAGTTTGTTCGATTTGATAGCCGTGGTAGAGTAACAATGAGCAAACAAACGATGACGAACTGACTGGTCAGAAATCATTAGCCCTCAGATTAATATTAGGACGTGCTTGACACGTGTCAACAACAGAAAGATCACGTGATTGAATTATCTCCACGAAGTTCTTTGCAGCTATGCAATTATTCTGCGGTGCGGCTTCGTATTTGGTACAGAGCTTTGTATCACGAAGGACCGATCAATTGATGGTTTCTTTAATACATATTTCTAGTTGTTTTTTTTCTTTTATTTATTTGCATGGTATAAATATTTTTCAAATTATCTTCATCTTACTGGTTGACATACAATATAAGGACTGTATAACTTCCCAACTGGTCTGTTGCCCTGTTGGCTGGGGCTGTAGAATACACTGACAGCAGTTCCGCACCAACGAGTGTCCGGGATATAACACTAAACAATCAGATGGTGAGGTTCCTGTGACACTGGACCTTTGGGGAATGCGGAGCACCCTTTCATTGCCATTGCTCCCTGGTCCACTCTATCCCGGAATGGCAGTACCTGATAGGGCCCTATCTATAGGTTAAATAAAACTAACTGCATGCTTATGCTAAACTGAATTATTTGAATTAAAACTGTTTAACTAAACTGAATAGCTTGAAATACAATGTTTTTGACAATTAAGCTGTACTTAGATTTAAACTGCGCGCTTAAGTTGAACTGAATTGCTTGAAATGGAACTGTTTTTGACATTGAAACTGTACTAATACTAAACTGAATTGTTTAATACAGACATGTTTTGACATTTAACTGTATGTAAACAAAATCTGTACTTATACTGAACTGAATTATCTGAATTAGAGGTATTTGAATAAACTAAATAGCTTTTGACAATTAAACTGTGTAATAAAGCTAAACTGATTTATTTGAAATAGAACGCATAAGCAATATACTCCTGTGGGCCCCTTCACATGGACAATCAAAGACTGGACGACCAGCTAGAATCTATATAACTCAGCTGTGTGCTGATACAGGATATAGCTCTGAAGACCTCGCAGGAGCGATGGACGAAAGAGACGGGTGGCGAGAGGGGTCAGGAAGATTCATGCTGGCAGCACGACATGATGATGAAATTTGAGAAAAAGGAAATTTTCTGTTAGCTTCAATATTCAATATATATATATATATATATATATATATATATATATATATATGATATTAAAAATAGAAATTTAATCTAAGTTAATATGCCGTCGAAATAAATTTATCATGGAGTATATCTATCAATTTTCTTGTTTCTAATGATAAATTTCTGAGAGCAAATTTTGGTTGGGGGCGAACAAAAAGACGTGGGCTTGAAGTTAATGTCAAAAATGGATGTAATGTCATTAACTGGTGACATGTATCCTTATTTATCTAAAAAAAAAAATTACATAACTCACAAAACACTTAGCAACTAAAATTTTGTAAATAAATCAACTAATTTTATTTAGCTATAAAGTTATCTAAAAACCATTCACTGACAAATTATATATATATATATATATATATATATATATATATATATATATATATATATATATATATACTTAATTTGTAAGCAAATAGTTTGCAGGTAGCTTTATATTTAAACGAGTTGTTCGAGCTAATTTGTTTGCATACAGTTACATGGTTTCAAGTATTTCTGTCTAACATCAATAATTCTATTTATCGAGTATTCTAATTAAATAGGAATAATTTGGACACAGCTGTATCGTTTCAAATAAAAAAATGATAATAATCCTTCGTGAATGATTGAATAGTTCGACATGATCCATACTTGCGACTTTAACAGGTTTTACCAGTCCGGGTCAGAGTGTAACTTTCAATAATGGAGATGAACGGTTACATTCCCCAACTATCCAGAAATGAAGCCTCACCATCAGATACAGTTTTTTGTCAGACTTGTTATGGGGCAGTGTCTTAATCCTCTGCAGAAGTTCAGTCGACAGGGTGATCTTGATTAGTGAATGAAATGTCACGGAGTTGACGCTTTCGAAAAAAAAAAGGAAAGTTAATTCAACTTTTGAAAATAAAATTACGCATCTGGTGTTTAATGAAATCTCATGAAACTGACAGGAACGCAGTGAGTGTGTTTAAGTAGTCTAAATTGGTTTTAATCGTCGTATTTCCTCGGGGATTGAAAGACTCGCAATATATAGATACATCTAAAGAAGAGGAGTTGGGAATGGTTCTATTTTTAGAATATATACGAGGGTTCTATAAATCTCCAGGAGTGCTCAGTGTATGATAATATATAAATTTCTTACAGAGCAAATTTTCATTTTATTGCAAACACTCAGCAAACTGTCATTTAGAGATTATAAATTTATTTCAGCTGGCAAAGAGAAACCAGCTTCTTCAGATGGCCAACACACAATAGAGAGAAACATTTTTAATAACTTTTTTCTATGAACTCTGACTCGTTTAAAAAGGCGTTGGGTTGGGGGTGAACAAAATTACATGGGCTATAACTTAGTGTCAAAAACGGATATAATGTCGCTCTCTGGTGTCATGAATTCTCATTTATCTAAAAATGTTTACATAACTCACAAAATCTCGTCAATAAATTAACCTATTTTATTCAAAGAAAAAAATCTCTATTTTTTCAGTTATTTCTTTATTAAAGAAAAAGTGGCAATAAACACTATTACTAATTTCAAACTTACTTTGTTGTGTTAAAAAAAGATTAATGTTTTATTTCCATCTAAAATTAAAATTGCATATTTATTTAAATTCTTTATATATATATATATATATATATATATATATATAGGAAGATCATTAAACAATTTTCCAGACTTTTTTCGTATGGGCACTTTTATTAATAGTACACACATGAAACTCAAGTCCCTTTCGAAGTAATCTCCTCCGGCTGCAATGCACTTGTTCTACTGGTCCAACAACTTCTGGAAGGCCCCATGGAAGTTCTCTTGTGTGAGCGTGTTAATGACCTTCGTCACAGCAGCCTCTTTCATCTCCTCAATTGTCTCATAATGACAGCCTCTGAGCTTAGGGAATAACCAAAAGTCACAGGGAGCAAGGTCTAGACTATAGGGAGGGTGAGGAACTGTCTTAATGCCCATCTTGGTCAAATAGTCTGTGACAAGGATGGATTTGTGGACTGGTGCATTGTCCTGGTGGAAATGCCACTGACCTGATTTGAAGAGAGCTGGCCTTTTACGACGGAATCTCTTCCTGAACTCCCTTAAAACCTCAACATAGTAACCCTAACCCTAACCCTAACCCTTTGGCCAATCAACTCTGGTGTATTGACTTCCTAACTCCTCTCATACCTCTCATCATCCCTCACAGACTCCCTGCCTTCCTTGAATCTCTTATGACACTCAAAAACTGATGCTCGATTCATGCAAGATGCTCCAGAAGCAGTCTGAATCATTCCATACGTTTCTGTGGCATTTTTTCCAACTTTAAAATACAATTTTATTGCATATCGTTCTTCTAAAGTATCCAGATTGCATTTTTTGAATTCACCAGCTGTGACAATCAGGCTTTAGTAGGGTGTATTTCAATTCCTGCTGTAGCCGTTCATTTGATCCTGAAATCATAAACATTGGTCAGCTATCTCATAAGATGTATAGCAATAACATACTGAATTTTCAAGAGGCTACGACAATCTTAAATGCCTGTACAAAAAAGTCTGGAAACTTATTGAAGGCACCACGTATATATATATATATATATATATATATATATATATATATATATATATATTCATATATATATATATATATATATATATATATATATATATATTCTGAATATTGCCATTCTAATTACCGTTGCTATAATTAATATTATCATAAGTAAAAGTAAAGTTAGTGACATTTGTCGACGGTGACCCGAGGCTCTCTTTTCAATAGCTACAACACCGCTGTGTAGGGGAGCACGCTACTCCATTCTCTGGATTGCCCCACTTTACCCATGATCCGTACCTTATCATGCTGTGTGTTAAGCAAGGCTGCACCAAGTATCATTTTTTGAGTCTTTGGTATGACTCGACCTGGGATTGAACACTGGTCTTTCGGAACATTTGCGCACACTCTACTCATAAAGTGAACGGCCCGGTAATATTATTATAATAATCAATAATTAAAATTAATTTTAACATTAATAATTAAATGTAACTATTTCTATAGTTATTGCTAATGTATTATTATTATTATTATTGTTGTTGTTGTTGTTATTTTTCAGACGTATGGTTGCCAGCTACTCTGCTTTATTTTTATCTTTTCTACATCTTATATATTTTTCCTAAAATTGAGAATATATTGTGATATTACTCCGTAATTTTGTGTATTATGAGTTAGAGGTGTTTTTTACCATTAATTTTTAGCCACATAGTCTATCTCTCTTTCTTTCTTTCTTTCTCTCTCTCTCTCTCTCTCTCTCTCTCTCTCTCTCTCTCTCTCTTACACACACTCTCATACATGCACTTATATATGTATATGTCTAAGTGTGTGTGGTATCCTAGAGACAGGACTAAATTGCATTCGTTGGTGAGCTCTGGGGATATATTGTGTACCTATTCATTGTCATTACTCCCAGATCCACTCTGACACAGAAAGGTAGTACTTGTAAAAGTTCCATTTATAGGTAAAATAGTTCTTTGAAAATTAGTAATATTATAGTGGGATACTCGTTATCATATAACAATATAGAAATTGCAATCATTTTCTTTAAATATGAATAGTAACATCCTCATCATCATCACCATCATGTCGTGTCGCTAGCACGGATATCCCTGACTCTCTCTCGCCACTTCTCCCTATTGTTCATCGCCTCCGGCAGGTCTTCAGGACTTCTCCCCGTATCCTCACAAAGCTGCTGCATGTATGTTCCAGCTGGTCGTCCTGCTTTTGCTCGACCATATGTGGAGGTCCATAGGAGTACATCATTTATGAGCTCGTCCCTGATTCTCCAGCAGTGTCCTGCATGTCTGGTTCGTCTAACTTGGATAGTTTTCGTGATGGGAGGTAGGTGGGCGTATAGTTGGTGCCTTGTCGGGTGTTGCCGCAAGAACTTATTCAATATTGCTCGCAACATTCTTGTGTAATTACCGTCTAGCTTCTCCAGCCGTTTAGTTAGCGTCCAAGTAGTGCATCCATACAGCAGTATCGATACGACCGCTGCCCGGAAGAAACTGCGTTTCATTTTATCGGTCAGGTCTGATTTCCATATGATCGATAGCCTATCGATAGCTGTCCTTGCTTTCGTTAGCCGTGTGTCGATGTCTTTTTCGGTTGATGAGACACTGCTTCCTAGGTAGGTGAATTTAAACCCATCTAACTGTGTCAAACTTTATTAGATAACCAATAAGGAGTTTATATGCCTTTAAAAAATAAACAAAACTAAACCAACGTATGTATATCAAAATGAAAGATAAATTTCTGTGTTGCCAGATAAAAATTATCGCAAGACTTTAAAAAATTCCAAACGTTGGAAGAAAGAAGAGAAATAATCTATTCTGTGAAATAAGTGTATAACTCAGTAATTTCATTGGAGGTTAATGACGTTTTGTATGACGCGTTACGAAAGGTAGAAACGGATTTAATGAGCGGATTTAATTTGTTCTCAGTGAGAAGAGGAGATAATTCTGAGAAATCAAAGTCCTGGTCTCGTAACAATCCGATTGGTTTAAAAAATCGTATTAACAGCTCAAACTGCACTCGTGTTGTAGTGGGAAATAAATGGTGTTTATAAAAGAAATTGACTGTTTCAAAAACATTTTTAAGATATTGTCACCCACGAAACACAGTTCGAAAGAGAAAAACTTAAGGTTTATTATTAACGCTTTTAAAGGCGCCAGCTGTTCCTCTGTCTGTCAGGGTTTAAAAATCATTGTGAAGATATTATTTGTGTATTTAAAACCATATTTTGGGAAATCATCAGCTGTTAGAAAATCCATCTATCATTGTTACAAGAAATTTGAAATGATAAGATTTTTGTGTCAATGTGCAAGTCCTGCAAACCATCATTATCGTAAAAACAATTTGAGCATGTTCGTGCAATTTTGGAAACAGAAATTCACTGGCAGAGGAAGTTGGGAGATTCAAATTCCACACCTTTTCAGACTTTATTTATTATTTTGTGAAAACGGTTTAAATCATCCTTTACATACTCTAAAATGTAAGACATCCAGAAAAAGAATAGCTGTGTTCTGGGTATGGCACTAAACTACATCGGGAGATTTGGTGGTTATGCAGTACAGTACCCTTTAGTTGACATTACTCTAAAGTCCACTCTGACCCAAAGTGGTAGTATCTATTAGGGTTCCATATATGAGTAAAAATATTTGTTTAAAAATTATTAGTATTCGATAGGACCGTGCGTAAAATATCTTTAGAAACAATTATACAAAAATTGTAAATGTTAACATACAATAAATGTTATTCCCTGACATTTAGGTTAAAAATAACCTTACACAGGTTGACATGCCATTAAAATGAATCAATCATATCCCTATTTTCTGAACTACAGTGGTGTTATTATCTTCATTTTCGGACTAGTACCTTTGGGAATGGTTTGAACCTCCTCACCCCCGATCAGTGGATTAAATAGTACCACTACTGTTCTTCTTGAAGAATGGTTTTGGCATTAAATAATCCACAAAGGATAATATGCCATTAAATAAAGGAACCAAACCATACCACTATTAAACTGCATTTAATGATGAGGCTCCAATCTTGGAGTGTTGGGAATATAGCGTGCTCTTTCATTACCATTACGTTTAACTTATCACTTATGGCTCAAATATGGTTCAGTTTTTTAACAGAGATTATTATTATTATTATTATTATTATTATTATTATTATTATTATTATTATTATTATTACATACTCTTTTAGAGCTTTTCACATCAGCGTTAGCTGATGGTTTTTCACTGGAGTTTGAGAGACAGCAAGTCTCCTCAAGTTTTCAGGACTCTTCTCAGTATTCTGGCTCTCTTCAATAATGCTGTAATTTGGATGGTCTCCACTCGTCCGCTAACTGCCAAATCCTCAAGGCTCTTCAATAATTCTTTTGTTACTGTGCCAAAAGCACCAATTATTATTATTATTATTATTATTATTATTATTATTATTATTATTATTATTATTTACTCCTTGAGAGTTTTTCACATCTGCGTAAGCTGATGGTCTTTCACAGGAGTTTGAGTGACAGCAAGTCTCCTCAAGTTTCCAGGACTTTTCTCAGTATTCTGGCCGTTCTCACAAATGCTGTTGTTTGGATGGTCTCCACTCGTCCTTGTATTTCCAAATCCTCCAATCCCTTTATTGATCCTTTGCTGACTGTACCAAGGGCACATATATCATATTGTTTAGTATCAATCCAGGACACTCGTTTTGGTAGGGGAGTCTTTCCCCTCTGCAGAGATGCAGTCAGTGTATTAAACAGCTCCAACCGACCGGGCAATTTATGTAGAGAGAGAGAAAAGTATGTACGCCTGAATGTATGTACAGATGCTGCTGATATTTTTCCTGCTGGGGACAGACAAATATTTTCGGCACAATGAAAATCTAAACAAACATTTGTTCATTTTAAGAAAAATTAAACAAATTTGAAATTAAATGCATTCTTTAAAAAAAGAAATTAGATTTATAAATACGTAGATGGGAGTTTTATTCAGTACTTTTACCCCTTTTTTCCGCTACAAGTGTTTGTAGGAACAGGATTTGTCATTGAATAATCCACAAGGATTGATATGCCATAAAACACCACCAAATCAAACCACATCACAGTTTATAAACTATTATTATTAGGAATAGTTACGTGAGGCTATTATTATTTATGTATGATCAATAACATTAGTTACTTGAAATCGTATACCTAATTGCAAAAAAGACTTTGGCATAAGATAACCCAGCGAGGATTGACATGCCGCAAAACGAACCAAGCTACCAGACAACTATGTGAATCATTCAGAAAAGTTAGTTCAACTTTTAATTAGTCTGCTGACTGTTTTCTGCGCTGTTTCTTTTGTATGTACAGTGTTGAATAATGTTGCACAATGATATAACCAACTTCTGTACGCCACCAGATTTCGCCAGTAGGTACATAGCAGTGAGTCTTATTAATCTGCATGAAGGAACATATTCATATGATCTATATTTGTTTAACTTTCTTTAAAAACATTTAATCTATTTCCTTATTATTTTCACTTGGCAACGCTTGGTATTTCTTCGAGCTTTTTTTTTTCCAGTGACATGGAATTCATTGATAAAAAAAAACGATAAAATATCTTAAGTATTTGCGCGTTCCTTTTGCCCAACAGGATCATAAATAAGTGTTTCTAAATCTATAGATAAATTGCTCAGGCAGATATTCATTTCTGAGTGTCAAAGAAAATGTATGAGACATTGTTGGCAAAATTTATGCATTTTCAGGTAGAAAATTATGAATAAAATTAAGTTAATAGAGTGTTCACCAATGGTCTGTTAGAATGGGGTTCAATCCCAGGTCGAGTCATACCAAAGACTCAAAAATGGTACTTGATGCTGCCTTGCTTAACACTCAGCATTATAAGGTGAGGATCAAGGGTAAAGTGGAGCAATCCAGGGAAGGAGTAGCACCCTCCCCTACATCTCGCTGTAGTAGCTAATGAAAAGAGAGCCTTCGGGTCACCCTCGACAAAGGTCACCAACTTTATTGAGACATATATTTTTTTCATCATACATCACCAGCAGCCAAACAGGGGTGATAACACAGTTTCGGTAGCTCAAGGCGGTATTACCACTCCTAGTAATATCCTGTAATAAACTATGTATGATTGCAGACGAATTGCTCTTTCAAATAGAGAAAAAATGTCTCAGTTGGGTTCATGGTTGTGAATAATAATAATAATAAAAATAAACCTCGACCTTGCTAGAGAATTAAAAACAACTGTGGAACATGAAAGTAACGATTGTGCCAATTGTGATTGGTGCGTTGGGCACAGTAACTAAAGGATTATTAAAGGGCCTGGAGGACTCGGAAGTTGGCGGACGGGTAGAGACTATCCAAACGACAGCATTGCTGAGGACGGCCAGAATACTGAGACGAGTCCTGGAGACTTGAGGAGACTCGCTTTCACTCAAACTCCAGTGAAAAACCATCAGCTAATACTGATGTGAAAAACTCTAGAGGAGAAAATAATAATAACGAGATTCTTTGGCTTTTACAGTCACTGTTTTTTATTTTGTATTTATTGCCATTATAATCGATAAATCAATTTGCGCAAAAATGTTTGAAGGTGGCTTAAATTTTCTCGGGTCTTGTAGTCTTCTTTTTAGAAAAATTTTACAGGGAGAAGGCAAAAAGGAAAAGAATAGTAACGGTGGCAACGCATCGGAAGCAAAATAAAATCACAAATTACTATAATATAAAGCTAAACATTTGTTAGGAGCAAAGAGGCTTGTAAGTTAAAACTTAATTATTTTAAAGGTATAAGTATCCCTATTTTATTTTATTTTCGTCTTCTTTTCCTGTTCTTGTTGTTCTTATTCTTATTCTTTTTATTTTGTGTTCCGCTGAAGTGTCTTCTTCTATGAAAAGATATCAGGTCACATCTACGACTGGAGCGCAGATAACCGGAGGGTTAATTTTTTTCTGTCACCTGCCTAAGCATTCTCTCACTTGTTAGAACACCAGGTCACATCTGTGATTGGAGCGTAGATAATAATCAACCCCTTGTGTCTGGTATTCTTACACGAATAATGTTATATCCAAATCCAAATCAACGTGGGTCTTAGATGACCGACCTGAGAGTGTAGATCGGCAGATGCTCCCTTTTATGACCAACATTGGGAACCCAGTCGTCGTCCGGTGACTGTTGGCTGTTTTTCTTTTAGGTACAACGACCAAAGCAATAATTCAACTGAAATACACCATAAAAACTGGACCAGAGAAGAAAACGCAAATGTTCTCCCCCGTTATTTTATAAACAATCTGGCTCAAAGACGGTACAGATAAAGAATGATCAAACTTTGGTCAAATTTCACTAAATTCAATACAAGCCAAAAACTTGCTGACTAAGCAATAATATATTTTGAAGAAATGTTAGTTTTCTGACCTTGAGATCCTAGAAATATGTTGATAAATAAATAGGGAAGAATATGAACAAGAGCCCCCAGCCCGATTTGAAGCGCTAAATACAGAAAAGCGAAACGCCGAAGACTCCAGCACCATAGCATCCAAAAGAGAGAGAAAAGAGTTAATGAGAAAACTCATGACTGAAAAGAAGCATACATTACCATTCATCAGGAGACAAGACTGGAAGATTTAAGGTAGAAACTGAAAATGTAAACAAATTATCAACAAATACCCCAACAGGCAACGTTACTGAATTAAACGATCTAATTTATGCAGGCGCCTAATTAGTCTGTGATAAAACCGATGTTCACAAAGGAAATTAAGCTAGAAGGACAAGTCAAGAAACTGTGAAAACAAGTGCTAAGGAAAGAAAAGCATGCGAAAATATATTGGGATGAAAAAACAAACAGCAATCAAGTCTGACAATGCAACTTGAAGAGATTAATCAAAATATATTCCGGAAAGAAGGGGGATTTAAAAGACACCGTGACAGGGTCAAGCAAAATAGGATATTCTAAAATAATGAAAAGAAAATTCTATCAACAAGTTGGTGGACAATGCACGAAGATAAACTAGCTGCCAGATGCAAAGGAAGCAAAACAATTTGGGAGTAAAATATAGGGACAGAAAGAACATAGCAGAAAGGCTATTGGATGAATAACACGGAAACAAATCACAAGGACTCGACGATGGCAGACGTACACTTGGAATCACTCTGAGCAACACACTAAAGAGTACTGAATTGGAAATCACCTGACCATGATGGCATCCATGGATTCTGATTTTAAAAATCCACGTCCATTCATCACAGATTGGCTCTACCGAGTAACTGCCAAGAAAAGGCAAGTACACCCAAATAAAATGTCTACTTATGGTGTAGAAAATCTTGATCACACAGATTAAAGGAGAGATTTTTTATTTACTTGAATGTAACGGACTATTTCCGGAAAAACAGAAAGGGTACCCCATTGAACAAGAGGAACAGGTGATCAACTATAGGTAGATAAACACATCCTCAAAGGGAGCAAAATGAGACGTTAAAATGTAGTCATAACATAGATTGACAACAAAAAAAGCTTATGATATAGTTCTCTAAATTTGAATGAATAGAATGTCTGAAGATGTATAAAATATACGATAAAGTCTTAAACTCCATCACAGAAGCCATAACAGAATGCAATTTTGGAATTAGCAGCAGGAAGTCATTCCCTAAAAGAATTGAAAATCCATAGAGGTATCATCCAGGAAGACTCTTTCTCGCCACTGCTGTTTGTAATAGCAATGGCACCACTCACTTTCATACTTAGACAGTTCACATGGGGCTACAAATTTACAAGATCACAAGAAAAGATTAATAACCTTATATCATGGATGATATAAAGGTACTTGCAAAAAATGGAAAAAACATAGGAGACCCTGAAACAAACAATAAGAATATTCAGCCAGAATGTAGGAATGGAATTTGGCATAGAAAAATGTGCCATACTTATAATGATAAGTAGGAAAAGAAAAACAACGGAAGGAATAGAACTGCCAAATTGGGAAACTATTAAAATTCTGGAATATATAGAATTTACAAGTAATTAGAAATGTTTGAATCGAACACCATTAAATAAGCGGAGATGAAAAAAAAGAAGGAAAAGAGTATCTCAGAAGAATAAGAAAATTTCTCACAATCAAGCTCTGTAACATGAATCTCATCAAAGAGATAAACACCTGAGTAGTCTTCCTTGTACTCAGGACCATTCTAACAACTTACAAGGGAGGAAATCAGACAAAATGACAAGAAATTTTATCTCTGAGCAACTGGTTTTAGACCCAAATGATGCCATAGACAATATGGGTCAGGAAAAGATGAAGTATGTGGACTCGCTAGCATTGAAGTCGGTGTGGATGCATCAATACAAGGACTTGAGGACTATATTAAAAAAAACAAAGAAATACTAATTACTGGGGCTAGTCAAAACATTGGCAACATAGGAACAAACGGAACTACAAACAAACAAGGAAATGAGAAGAAAACATCTATAAGGGTATTTCAAGTGACAAACTTACGAAACCTCTAGAAAGATACAAAGGGAAACTTCAAGAGAGAAACTGAACCTTTTTTTAATAAAAGCACTGAGCAACGCCATAAGTACCTAAAACGAAAATTGATTATACTGAACAGAATCGCAAGTATAGATTGTGTGGAGAAAGAAATGAAATGGTTATTCCCATAATAAGCGAATGCAATGAACTAGCATAAAAAGGAATGTAAAACTAGGAACGATTGAATGGGAAAGTTGATCCCCATGGGATTATGGAAGATATTAAAATTTGACCATACTATCAAATGGTATATGCTCAAAACAGAATCCGTCCAAAGGAAAGAAACACAAAATTCTCTGGAATTTTGAGGTACAAACGGATCACCTAATCCCAGTCAGAGGGTCAGACCTAGAATTGATTGGCAAGAAAAAAGTGTATTATGTCGTTCTGGCTGACCATAGTTTGAAAATAAAATAAAACGAAAAGATAAACAAATACTTGGTAACTGAAAATGCTGTCGAATATGATGCATGACTTTGATAACAATTGCAACGGGTACGCTTGGTCCTAAAAAGTTTGGAAAAAATAGTGGAATTGGAAAGCAGAATGGAGACCATCCAGATCACATCATTGTTAAGATCAGTAAAAATATTCAAAATAATCACAGAGATCTGAGAAGATTTGCTGTCAATTTGACGTCAGGGAACAATTATCACTTAACATTGGTATGAAAAACTCTGAAGGAGTAAAATAATAATAATAATAATAATAATAATAAATGGTATATGCACCACCCAGCACCTGTCCTAGAAAATGACACGCATAAACTCCAATGGTACTTGAACATACAAACGGATCACCTAATCCCAGCCAGGAGACCAGACTTAATAATAATCAACAAAAAAAAGAGAACTTGCAAAATAGTCGACTTTGCTGTCCCGGCTGACCACAGAATAAAACTGAAAGAATGTGAAAAGAAGGATAAGTACCTTGACCTTGCTAGGGAATTGAAAAACCTGAGGAACATGCAGGTGACAATTATACCAATTGTAATTGGTGCGTTTGGAACAGTAACTAAAGGATTACTAAAGGGACTGGAGGACTTGGAAATTGGCGGACGGGTGGAAACCATCCAAACGACAGCATTATTGAGAACGGCCAGAATACTAAGAAGAGTCCTGAAGACTTGAAGAGACTTGCTGTCACTCAGACTCCAGTGAAAAACCATCGGCTAACGCTGATGTGAAAAGCTCTAATGGGTGAATAATAATAATAATAATAATAATAAAAGAAAAAGATTCAAAAGGAATATCTCAGGAGAATTAGAAAGCTACTCAAGACAAAATTGTCTCACAGAAACCTTATCAAAGGAATAAATATTTGGGCTGTATCCCTCGTTACATATTCGGGACCCTTTGTAAAGTGGACCAAAGAAGAACTTAATCAAATGCACCAAAGAACAAGAAAACTAATGACCCTGCATAAGGCATTACATCCCAGAGACGACGTTGACAGCCTATATGTAACAAGAAAAAAGGGAGAAAGAGGACTTGCCAGCATTGAAGACAGTGTTGATGCATCGATACAACGTCTCGAAGACTACATAGAAAAATACGAACGAGGACTGATTACAGACATCAGAAACGATACTGACAACATGATGGACAACAGAATGACAATAACTAGGAAACAAAAATGGGAAGAAAAACAACTATATGAGCGTTTTAAGCGACAAATTAACCATATCTCACCCGAGAAAACCTGGACGTGGCTAAGAAAAGAAAACTTCTGGAAAGAAACAAAATCTCTCCAAATAGCAGCGCAAAACAACGCCAGAAGAACCAATCATATCAAAGCGAAAATAGATGAGTTGAAACAAAATAGCTAATGTTGGCTATGTGGTCATAGAGACGAAACGATCAATCACATTATAAGCGAATGCAGCAAATTAGCACAGAAGGAGTATAAGACTAGACACGACTGGGTGGGAAAGGTGATCCACTGGGAATTGTGCAAAAAATTAAAATTTGACCTTACGAACAAATGGTATATGCACAACCCAGCAGCTGTCCTAGAGAATGACAAACACAAACTCATGTAGGATTTGGAGATTAAAACGGATCGCCTAATCTCAGCCAGAAGACCAGACCTTATAATAATCAACAGCAAAAAAGAGAACTTTCGCAATTGTGAACTTTGCTGGCCTGGCTGAACACAGAATAAAACTGAAAGAAAGTGGAAAAAAAGGATATACCTCGACCTTGTAGGGAATTGAAAAAACTATAGATCATGAAGGTGGCGATTATACCAATTGTGATTGGTGTCTTTTGATACAGTAACTAAAGGATTATTAAAGAGACTTAGAGGTTGGAGAACGAGTGGAGACCATCCAAACGACAGCATTTGTGGGAACGGCCGGAATACTGAGAAGAGACCTGGAAACGAGGAAACTTACTATCACTCAAACTCTAGTAAAAGACCATCAGCTAAAAGTGATGTGAAAAACTCTGATGAGTAAATAATAATAATAATAATAATAATGATAATAATAATAATAATAAAGCGAAGACAACTAAAACCTCTGTGGAATATGACAGTGACAGTGATACCAATTGTAAATGGCGCATTTAGGATGGTCCACAAAAGCTTGGAAAGAGGGTGGGAAGAGTTGGAAATCGGAGGACTAAGATCGTCCAGATTACTGAGAAGAGTTCTGGAGATTTGAGGAAACTTGCTGCAACTCATGCCTCCAATGAAAGACCATCAGCTAACGCTGGAATGAAAAACTCGCCACAAGTAAAATAATAATAATAACAACAACGAGAATAACCCATGAAAATTTAAATGCGTCTTTTTGTAATTTAAGAATTGAACACAAATTCTTAATTTTTAATAATACAAGGAAATATAACATTATTTCGAGTTTTATTAGTGGTTCATTCAAATTCATATAAGCTCGAAGCAAAAATCAAAACAAAAGAGACCAATATCCTTATGAATTCTCAAGAAAAAAAACAATATTCCCTACTGCCGTATTTTTTTTTTTCTTTGGATTGTTTTACTCTTGCATTTTGCAATCTCAGAATCGTGAAATACAAGCCTAAATTGTCCATAATTGTTATTTTTACTAAGCTTTACTGTGTCTGACACAGAAGCCGTAGGTTACTTACGGTATCTGCAGTTTGTAAATGGCCACTCATTCAAGTAAATCATTCATGCTTAAATCAAAGATGTTTACTACGTTGACTGAGTTTAAGATTTTGAGTATGAACTGGATTGAGTGTGTGGTGAATGTACGAATCTCTTTTTTTCTTAAGGGTAAACAGAAAGAAAGAAAGAAAGAAAGAAAGAAAGAAGAAATGATGAAAGAAAGAATATGAAGAATTAGTCGGAAGAAGAAAGCAAAGAGAGAATGAGAAGGATACTGAATTAAAAAAAAAGAATCACCCAATGCGAGGAAGTAGACAGTTATAAATTATCGTCAAAGGGGAAAAAGGAAAGGAAAGAGAGAGAGAGAGAGAGACAGACTGACAGTCTGACAGACAGACAATGAGAGACAGTTGTGTAGTCTACCTAGTTACATATGCACCCTCACTCTCCAACACACACTCGCATACATACACACACCTGAATTGAAAATTTGGAATTGATTAAGATTTCAGAAAAAAAAGGGAAAATGACCCTAAATTGAATCTACGAGTGAGGCTCCAGTTCCGTAGATATGGCGTATGGTATACATCTTCATTACAATTACTATCAGGTTCACTCCGACTCGGAGTGGTAAAACCTGTTCGGGTCTCATCCTTGGTTCAAATATATTCTGTTTACAGATTATCATTATTATTATTATTGGATAGGAATTCTTGAAACAATATAATTGCGTGCTAACAAAGTATTATTATTATTATAGAAATATTTACTTAATACCACAAAATTGTGAAAAAAATATTAGACTCTGATGGAATACTTCATCATCATCATCATATCGCACTGGTAGCACGGATATCCCTGACCCTCTCTCGCCACTCCTCCCTATCGTTCATCGCCCTAGGCAGGTCTTCAGGACAACATCCTGTATCCTCACATAGCTGCTGAATGTAAGTTCGTGCTGGTCGTCCTGCTTTTGCACCGCCATGTGTGGGGGTCCATAAGAGTGCATCTCTTATGAGTTCGTCCCCGCTTCTCCAGCAGTGTCCTGCATGTCTGGTTCGTCTAACTTGAATAGTTTTCGTGATAGGGGGCAGGTGGCCGTACAGTTGGTGTCTTGTGGGGTGATGCCGCCAGGAATTGTTCAAGATTGCACGTAAAAAAATAATGGAATACTTAATACTATATAAGTGTGTGCTTATGAATTTTCATTACAGAAAAATAAAAAAAGGGTAATTTAAAAATGATCGCATTGAAACTTGAAAATTTAACTATGATTTAATTATGATAATAATCAAACAATTGAAACAAATTTGGGCATAAAGTTAAGAGACCGTATGTCGTTAAATATACTGAACCAAATCAAACCTATTTATAGCCATGGAGGTTTATGTAGAAGACACTTTTGGATGATCTGATAGCTAAAGAATTGTGCACCAGTCTAGCATAAATTCTTTGAAAAACAATCCTCTGGTTTTGAATGCTGAGTCTTTCTTTCTTTGAAACTTTTTGCTATACGAACACGAGAAATTCCAAACTCAGTACGTAGTCTGTCCTTGGTAATATATATATATATATATATATATATATATATATATAAGGTATAAGCACAAGTTTACAAAAAAGGTAATAACTGCAGATTGTGTCTAGATTAAGAATTATGCATCCTAGAACATACTGAAAAAGTTGCTGTACAAAAGAAGCGAGTTGATATCAAATTGTAGACATATTAAAACATTTCTAATGTGTCATTTACCGCCTGACTGATTTCATATTTCTTATCCTCGAGTTGTTTAACAATATATATATATATATATATATATATATATATAAAAATTCGTGTATGTTTTTTCGTGTGTCACGTGTACTTTTATCTTAACACATGACTTTACAACACTATATGATTGATTGGCCATTTTCTCACTTTTTCGTCTGGTGATTGTGTATAAAACAGGAAATATGGAGTCACGGACTTTGTGTTCATAATTTCATATTTTTCTAGCTGCAGTGCTGTAGTGGCGTCGAGCGCTTTATCTTTCAAACTTTTCTCATTTGTATATATATATATATATATATAATACGATAACTCTATTGGTAGGTTCATTCTACAATTATTATTGCCAGTGTTGTTCGTATATTTGTTGACATATGTTGTCGGTAGAATCCAGTACGTTTGGATGCGTTATCTATTTTCAAATTCAAACGTTTGGTTGGTAGTGTTATAGAGGAAATAGTGGACATCGGATCGGGTTGGAAGGCGGGAAATATATTGGGTGTCATTAGATAGCTTCGATTGGCGGAGCGTATTCACTGAAGATTCATGCAGACTATTTCCAAGCCACTACGCACAAAATTACAGGGTAGAAAGACAGGGAAAAACATGGTAATCAAAACCATGAAGATTTTGCTTCTGGCAGACAAGTTAAAGCCAGAGAGACGAGAATAGCAGAATTACTGAAGACGAAACTACACTAAAAACCCGCCCACCGTAACAAATTCTTAAGAATTAGACAGAACTATTAGCAACCAATCGTCTCGCGAGACCTTGTATAGAAGACCCGTAATTGCCCAAGCAGCACGTCTCTACTCTCCTCACCATTGATGTCGGAGGAAAGGGAAAGGAACTATACATATTGACACCGGTGTCGGCATAGAAATTACCCGAAAAAAATAGAAAAATCTTCTGGATCTCGGTTTCGAATTCAGAGTTGTTATTCACCTAGTCTGGCAGATCACCAAGGCTAGATATTCTTGCCTTCCCCAAGGTATCTAGGCAAAGTGACTGCTGACAGCCTCCTCTGAAATCAGCTTGCTTATTCCATTTTCCCTATATTAGGACTATAATTAATAGACGTTGATCGAGCATCTATGAACAGTCCTGGTTAGCCATTAAGTTCAGTTAATCAGTTTGGAATGAGTTAGATCCTCACGGTGCGCCACATATTTGTATAGTTTTGTTAAATACTTTCCAATTTAGGCCCTCTCGTTGCGATTATCAACTTTAGATGGGAAAATCATCAAATACTGAGTAATGAGTTCGGTCCTCACCAGTTGCCGAACACACACAACCTTTCTTACAAGTCTTGTTATTGATGTTGTTGGCGACCGTGGTCGACGGTAAACCAAAGGCTCCCTTTTAAATAGCTACTACACCGAAGCGTAGAGGAGGGCGCTACTCCTTTCCCTGGATTGCTCTGTTTTACCCTTGATACGTACCTTATATTGCTGAGTGTTAAGCAAAGAGGTATCACGTACCATTTTTAGATTCTTTAGTATAACTCGACCAGGGATTGAACCCAGGTCTCCCGTACCATTGTCGAACACTCTACCCACTAGACCAATGGTCTAACTTATAACATCACTACTTAATCTCTAGAAAGCTGATCTTTCATGTGAACTAATACTGAATTAGATCCTCACTCAGTGGCCCTTACTTGTGGTATGTTAATGCAATTAGTACTCAATCTTTTAAAGTAAAAATTTCTGTCACTAATCTCCAAAGGCTTAGATTACGCTGATTGTATCCGCTACAAAGTGGTAAGATCACTCCCCCACAAAAAGAGATTTCCTGGATATGACATTTATCTGTATCTGCATCTGATAACCCACTTGGACGCAGCTTGGTATTTTCTTGCTTGGATCTCATCTACAAGTCAAATATATCTGTATAAAAATTATCTAACCCAATCGGCTGGGGCCGTAGAATAAACTGACTGCATCTCCCCAAAGGGGTAAGAGCCCACCACCTACAAGTGTCGTCGTGGATATGACACTAAACAATCGTGTGGTCAGACTCCAGTGATGCAGAAGGTTTGGGGAATACAGAGTAACCCTTCGTTGCCATCATTCCCTGGCCCACTCTGGCCCGGAATGGTAACACCTGATAGGGTCCTATCTATGGGCCAAATAGAATCGGTTGACATTTAAAATGAATGTAAACAAATGACTAATGCTAAATTGAATTGTTTGAATTAAAACTGTTAGATCGTTTAACCGTGTGTAAACAAATAACGGACGTTTAATTAAATCATTAGTGATATATAGCAATACTTGTTGACTCATGTTTACAAATCATATATATCTAATATATATGTATAAACCGGATTCGGCCTTAAATTACCAACAATAGTTGATGTTTCATAAAAGCAAACCAACCAAAACTAAAACTTATTCGTATTTGGTCGGACCGTGTGCAAAAATACTCTTTAAAAACAGCTACACAAAAACTGTAACTATAATTGTTCAGTGAAATCAGTGCCTTTAAGTATAAAATATCCTTAGATAGGTTGATATGCTGTTAAAATCATTTAATAAAATGGTTTTATACATTACCAAATAGAGGCTCTAATATGTTTTCCACAATCAGGACTTCCATGTCATTAGAGACCTTACTTATCAATCAAACGTAGTAATCGTCTCAATGTTTCCACTTTTAAATCCAGTGGTTTGTTTTCTTTTTGTCGTTGTTTTGCTGTGTTTTTGTTGAATGATTTTTTAACGTAATTTCTTTTCTATTGATATTATATTTCTCTCTCTTCCCTACAGCGGTTTCTTTTCATTTCATTAATTTCCCCCGTCCTTGTATCTTCATCTTTTTCTACCCATATCTATTTCACATATTTAATTAGCCAAGCTTCAGACGATACAATGCTAGAATAGTGGTGTGTAGAACCATACTGATAATACCTCAGAAACATTGTTTTTAAAAAGCATCTGTTTGTTTTAGTGTATTTATTCATTTTTGAAAATTATTTTTAAAAATCTTTTCTGATTTCTCGAATACCGCTTTGATTTTGCAAAAATAAAAAAAAAGAAGTGATAAAATAAAAACGTAAGAAAAAGAAAAAGAAGAAGAAAAAAAAAGAACAGTGAAAATTCATCTGGAACACAAATGATTTTAACACATCAACTTTCTTAAAAAAATAATTCTTCTTTTTCGTTACAAAACATTTTTTTACTACTTTCTTTTTTTGTGGCTAGAAATCTTTATGAATATTTCTTTACAACTTCTATTTAGTTGCATTTTTAATTTCTTCTTCCTATCCAAAATCTTGATTTGTCTATTACCAACCATAATATTTTTTCTATAAATTTCTTTATCTTATCTTTCAAAATTATTCTTTTTTCTTTTTATCCACCTTTCTTTATCACTTTCTTTGTTTATTTAAAAAAAAAAACTTTCTTTCTTTCTTTCTTTCTTTCTTTCTAGCTGTAGAATAATTTCTTTACAATTTCTACATCGTTACATTTTTCTTCCCTCTTCTTTTTCTTTCTTTCTCCTGTTCTTTTTTTCTTTTTTTCCTTTCATTTTCTTCCTTCTCTCTTTCTACCTTTTTTTATTTCTTGCTGTAAAACTATATCTTCATTACTTATTCTTATTTACCTCTTTTTCGCTTCATTTTGAATATTTTATGGATATTTTCATTTCTCACTCACAATTCAGCTCTTCTATATTTTTTCTTCTACGATTCTTTTCTTTTCACTTCAACTCCTTCTTCATTTCTCCTATGTCTTTCTTTCTTTCTGTCTTTCTTTCTTTCTTTCTAGCAATTTCTTTACAATTTCTTTATTGTCATATATTTCTTTTTTTCTTCATTTCCAAATTTCCTTGGTCTTTCTTTATTTATTTCTCTCGTTCTTTCTTCGATTGTTTCCATCTTTTCTTCATTATTCGTGTCTGTCTTTCATTTTCTTTCTTTCTGTCTTTTATCTTATATTTATTTCTTTACAATTACTTTTTAGTTACATCTTTTTAATTTTCCTTTCCAATGTTTTTATGACTTTCATTCTCTGCTGTTATAACTTCCTTTGATAAGTTTCTTTGCCTTTTCTCGTTAGATGTCTCTGTTGGAAATCATTTTCTTTTTTTTTTCTATGGAGACGTATTTTCTTGTTTTATTTATTCATTCTTTGTTACTTTGTGCTTTTTACTCTTTATTTTTAAACATCACTTTGTTATCATTCTTTTTCAACATACATCCGTTTTTGTTTTGTTTTTCCTTTTTGATGATTTCATTTCCTTGCAATCTTCAAATCGAAGAAAGTTCGATGAAAATGTAAAGGAAATTACTGCATTTTGTGTTTTTTAAGCGTTTTAATTAGGAGTGTTTCTAATAAATCCATTATCCCTGCTTTAGCTGCACACTTTTTAATGCCTTAAGATAACCGATAGTTTGATTAAAAACATTTTAAATTTTCAATCGAAGTATTTATTATCTGGTTGGTTTTGTTATTTATAATTTTGCATTCATTGTCGGCGTTTTTAGATGACAAACCATAATCGGCATTGCCACATATTTAATAGATTTGAACACATATCTCATTATTTCTGCATTGAAGAAGAAAATCCTCACACATACAATAAGTCACTCACGTCCACATTCAGAATTGGCGACAGAGTCAAAATTCTGACTAAGTTCGCTTATATTTTCCTCGTACGACCGTAAATGAGAAAGGCTAGAATCCTCTTCTCCCTGTCTTGTCTAAAAGCGTAATCGGTGAACCGAGTTGGGATTCTGGTTCAGACCGTTTATATTCACTTCACGCGAATGTACTTGAGGAAAGCCAGAATTCACTTTCTCCTGTGACCAAGCCCAGTCGGCTGGGGCTGTAGAATACACCGACCGCATCTCTGCTGAGGAGTAAAACCCCTAATCCAACGAGTGTACTGGCTATGGCACTAAACAATCTGATGGTGAGGTTCCCGTAATGCTGGAGCTTTGGCGATTGCGGAGTACCGCTTCATTGCCATCGCTTCCAAGTCCACTCTGGCCCGGGTGGTAGCATCTAATAGAATCCTATCTATGGGTCAAATAGAACAGGTTGGCATTTAAAATGAGTGCAAACAAATGACTTACGCTAAATTGAATGTTTGAAATAGAACTGTTGATCATTCAACTGTGTGTAAACAAATGACGGATGTTTAATTGAATTGTTAGTGATACATAGCAATACATGGAACTATTCAACTTTGTTGACTTGTTAAATTAAATTGTTTGAAATAGAACTGTTTGATCCTTTAACCATGTGTATCTACAAAATGTGTTTACAAATCATATATATAATATATATGCAAAAACTGGATTTGGTATTCAATAACCAACAATGGTTGATATGCATAAATCCAAACCAAACCAAACCAAACCAAACTAAAAATATGATCGATGAACCAACTTGGAATTGTAGTTTAGACCATCATATTCATTTGAAACTAATGCCCTTGTAAAGGCATAAATCGACACACACCGTCTTTTTCGGCTGAAGACGTAATTGGCGGTTCATCTGCTGATATTATACGCAAAACCAGGATAAAATGACTCTTATTTTAACAGAATATTCGATAAACTTGAAGAAGAATTTATACTCTAAACATCATTAAACACATTATGGTTTGGTTTTAAGCCCTTCTCTAAAAAATTAATCTTGTATTCATTTGAAATTATGCAAGAACGAGAACAAGTAGAATGATTTATGACCAGTGATCGCTGACGCAAAATCAAGCCAGAGTAATTTCTTATTGATTACTTTTGATATATTTATTCCTTCCATTAAAAAGTATCCTAAAAAAAACTATGATTATTGTCATCCAGTATTACTCTTTATATCAATTGGGATTTTCTTCTCTTACAAACAAAAAAAAAATGATAAATACTTCTGGAAAGTGAAGTGGAAATGAAAAACAGTTTCTTTAATTTATGTTCTTCTATAGAAAACGTCACTAAAAACATCAAGACCATAATTCTCTTTTATTACTTAACTTACTGAATAAAGAATTAAGTACTGGCTTTAGAGTTGTTTGCTTTTCACATAGGGAGATATTTCTTAGCACAAATCCATCGGTATTATTGCAATATAGACAAACCTTAGGTCACTGAAGTGGGAAGGTGGCTAAACTTTTCTACATAAAGATGATTATTTTATATTATTTCTGGATGGCTATGTTTTATTCTTATATAGTAGATGTGACATCATTGTGTGCTGTGAAACTGCAGGTATTTTATATTTTGTGTTTGTTGAATAGCTCTGTTTATGATAATACAGGGACCAACCTATGTCAGTGTTTAAGGGGGATGTGTGTGTGTTGATATGAGAACAGGCTGTTTTTTTAAATACCAACCACACTTGTCGGCAGTTGAGGCTATGTTTATATTTATAGATAATTCAAAGCTCTATGTCTCGACAAAAAGTAAACAGGAAGCTACATTTTCGAGAACGCAAGATGTATTTATATGAGCCAAGAAGAATGAGTTGAGGAGCGCGTAATCCAAGAATCAGTGACATGAGGCTTGTCAAAAGAGCTTTCAGCCTCGAGGCCAACAGTTGGAACGAGGCAAGAATAGAGAGATCTCGGTTGAGCTCGCAACGTTGAAGAAAAGAACTGAGACTGAAGAGAAAATGATTCACCTTCAATAAAGTCTCTTTGAAATCAAAAACGACTGAAGACTCCAACTGCAAGTGACGAATAACTTGCAAATTTCTCTTTCCTCGACCCCTGAAAAGAGGAATGTTAAGGGGATAAACAACAAAAGTTCATATGTTTAGAAAGAGTATATTGTTATTGAATTCATTCTCTTCGACCAACAGACAATCAAGTGAATATGTGTTCGGCTTCTCCAGATTACTTTTACTAATTAACGTCCCTTGTATAAAATAGTGGGGTATTGGTGCAAAGGCTTAGAACGGATATGTGACCCCGAGGTCAACATTTGCATGAACAACGGAAACTTGGAGCGACAGACGGAGGTTTATAGCTATTTTCTCTTCCGGTATAGGAATTTTGGAACCGAGATTAAATAGGATTTGGTAAGAGAACTTTGCTCTGATTGGGCTAGATATATCCCATGTTAAGAGGGATTCACTTTGATTCTACAAGGAGATCCAGACACGAGTCAAAGAATTTCCTTTTGTTATGTTGAGCCCTTAGACCTTTCCTCTCCTATCTGAGGGCTTAATGTTAAATGTTGAAGGATTTGTTTAAGAATTCTTCCTCTCTCTGAAATAACGGTAAAGACCTGACTCAAGAACAAACAAGGCCGCCTTTTTTAAGAAACTCCAAAATAAAAGAGAATATCAGAAAAATGAAAGAAATTTTTTTTCCGTCTCTTGAGCGTAAAACGATGATCGACGATTTTTTGTTCTATCTAGGATCAATTGACAACTTTTTGTTACACCCTAAAATATTATACTTGTAAACAGTGGTCCACGAATCAATTCACATAATGTTCTCGGTATGACACTAAATTGAACCTTATGTTGAGGCTATTGTTCTGAAGATCTGGGTGTCTTAAGTATCTCTTCATTACCACTACACCCATGTTTACTTTTACACGAAATAGTGGTACCTGTTAGGCTCCCATCTATGAATAAAGTTTATCTTTTTGAATATCTTTCGTTTTTTATGAGACCGTGTACAAAAAAACCTTTAAGAAGCAACTACACAAAGAATGTAAATATGAACATACAATGAACGTAATCCCCTACCCAATAGGCATAAAACAAACCTAGACTGTTTGATACGCCGTTAGAATCAACCAATCAATCTACCCAGATATTATTCACCGCCCTTTCGTAAGGGCGTTTGACGACACTGTATTATACAGTTGATAAAAAGATAAATATTCGGTTTAGCTAAATTAATGGTCATTCTGTTTTGGAGTTTATATCACAGGAGGCCCAGCGGTTAGAGTGTTCGCCAATGGCCCGGGAGACCTGGGTTCAATCCCAGGTCGAGTCATACCAAAGACTTTAAAAATGGTACTTGATACCACCTTGCTTAACACTCAGCATTATAAGGTACGGTTCAAGGGTAAAGTGGAGCAATCCTGGGAATGGAGTAGCGCCCTCCCCTACACCTTGGTGTAGTAGCTATCGAAAAGGGAGCCTTCGGGTCACCCTCGACTATGGTCGCTAACTTTACTTAAGACTTTAGCTCTACATTTATGTTGTTAGCAAACCCCTCGCTAAAAGCTTTAGTTTTTTTTTATTAAAAAAAAACATAAGCCGGAAATATGCTGTGGAAAGTTTCAAGAATTCAGCTTATAATCTCATGTTCAGCTACGGATATCTGATGCAGCCTTGTGTTAGAATTTAACTCTGAAAGAACTTCTAAAGAGTAAAAGCTTTACAATGCCCAAAACACAAAAACGTTCAGCAATATCACAATATATCATCGATTATTAAAAAATTAACACGGAGTCGTGAGTTTTTACCCTGGCTTGCATATTTTATAATCGAAAAAAAAAATATATATATATATATGTGTGTGTGTGTGTGTGTGTGTGTGTGTGTGTGTGTGAAATATCTATCAAAAATATTAGCTTGAAAGGTATGAGTGATCTAACCCTTTCCATTTATAAGATAAAGTTGATATATTTGGATGGGTACAAAAGCAACGTAACATGAACTATTATGATTTGGCTTGCATCTCAAATGGAAATATTTCCAAAATATTCGAAGTAGTTGTTCAAAAGTCATATCAGTAAGGTTTACAAATATGGGCCACCACGGTCAATATAACAAGCCTATTTCCTTCTGCCCTTCAACCCTTGTTCTTCTTTTGAACGGATTTTTCTACTAACCCTAAAAGTTAGCTATGGCGAATTCCCATGAAGTTTTCAGTCTTTGAGTTAAACGAAAATAAATGATGAAAAACCAACCAGGGTTAGCCAAAATGGTTAAAAGGAATCCCTCTCCTAAGAAACCTCGGCTTCATTTATCCTAAAGCAAGCAAATCTTTGATGAAGCAGTTGTGTAATTGCTTTTACTGACCTTTGTTGACATTCGACATTTGCTATTAACAAAGTTTACTTGTTAAAAAGCATTCAAATGTTGTTTTTAATCCAAATTCTTCTTAGCAGTCAGCTATAAACATGTCAGTATACTTTGTAACGCTTTGACAGGATTCTATTTCCTCTCGGCCATTTCTCTAAAACATGATATTTTGCCTGTTCGTTCCCACTAGAATTAAGTATAGTACGAAGTGAGTTTAAAAACGTAGCGAGACCAGCTTCATAATATTTTTTAAAAATCAACTTCGACTTGTCTTCATGAACTCAAGACGTCTACACAGCTGTTTACCATCAAAAGCTGTTTTCCGTGGTTAACGACAAAGACTTTACAAAACGCAACCACTACATATGGAATAAGCACACTTAGAAGAAATTCCCTTAGTTTTGTTTTTTATTTAGCAGTAGATAAATTAATAAAAATACGACTTGAAAAATCATACAATTAATTTAGATAACTTGAATTAGCATGTTTAAAGAATATTTTATAATGTAAGAATGTTTAGCGTTTAAATAAATATGTTAATTGTTTTATCTGTTTGTTTATTTACTGCTGAATAAATTGAAGAAACAAAGTGAATATACTTTAAGTGTGATGATTCCATAATCTTTGCCAGGGATAGCATATAGTTTTTTCCTTAAAATTTAATCTACATTAAACCTGTCAAATCTTACGCCTGAACCATAAAATACCCTAGGAGCTGAGCTCGCACATACACACACAGACAAAAGATAATCGACCACAAGAAAAGACTAAATTTTTCTCTAGGGCGCCGACATCTTTATTTAAAGTTGTCCCATCTCTCCACCAAATCAAAAGAGGTGACTTGTCGCAACGTTAAACATTTAATTAATCATAGCTGATGTAATCTCTTAGCTCAAATTATAGAGGTTGTGTAAGTTTTTCTTAGTTTGAGTACACAAGCCTAATTGTGCCGATTGTGGTCACCCATCTCAGAACAGAACAGGTTCATCACTTTAATCAAACCTTTTGGAATCATGGTACTGTGTAATATAGGACACAGTTTGAAATTATGGGCTAATATTGTATAATGTAAACAGTAATATGACGCTTAGTTTGAAATATTCAAAATATTTAAGAAAAAATGTTGAAAGACAAGGATGGACCCTAGTTTTTTTCCGTTTTGTTAGAATTTCAACCAAACAAAACTGCTACAACGTCACTTTTTACCTAGTAAAAGACCCTCTAAAATTCAACTTTGTCATTAGTGTATGCAATATTTTTGTCAGTAAAATGTAACGGAAATACCTCACTCATGCAAGAATTATTTTTGAATGATTTGAGACATAATTTCTAATCAATAGTTTGCCATTCTTTTGTAAATACTATTCTACGTTTCCTTAGGTCTTCAAAATTCGACTTATATACGAGTATACACGATATCATATTTCTAAGAAACATTACCTCTTAAAAAGGAGATATTAATGAGTGTCGTACAAACTACTGTTATTTGAACTTCTTTCTTGATCGCTTCTTTATTTTCATCATGTCTTCCAAGATCGTTTACCGGCCCCTAACGTATCATTCAGGAATGTATGCATACTTCAATAACAGTGTCATATTCTCTATATCTTCCACATCTTGCTCGACAACACCAACCGAACTAGAGAAACTCGAGATACCACATAGAGATTCACGCAAGAATATCATAAATCTAAGCACATTAACCAACTGGCATGAAGCGATGGTTAATGTGCTTATTTGGAAAGTCATCGATAATATTTCTTCACCAGTGATGGGAAATAAATGTTGTATTGTGATAAAGGGAAAAGTTTCTAAATGTATCAACTTTAATACAATTGGCTCAATTGTGCATGAAAAGGGCTTGTTTTCAACAAATTCCATCCGACGTTCTAGAATATTTTTGTCTTTGTGTGTGATGTAACAATAACAATAAAGATTATTGTTTTTGAATTCAGGCGAAAATTAATTTATTTGTTCTTTTTTCTATTTTTCTCTTATTTGTTTTTATGTTTGTTTTAGTTTTTCATTATGACTTTCATTATTATTTTTTTCCATTTTGATTTTGTTAAGTATGGCTCGGAAATAAACTGGAAAATATCTTCTTCATTCGCTTAAACAAAAACTACATTGACAGACATAAAGTAAGAATCCATATCGGCATAATATCTGCATCGTCAATGGAACTGCTCGATAAACAAAAAAATCTAAGTTTTGGAATTTTCAAAACTAATATGCTGAATATATGCTCTGGTGTTTAATTAATTATCACAGAAAGTTTAGTGACAATCGGTGTAGCTATTCTTTAATTATGCAATGACGATCAAAAAAGGACATATTTCGAATTATTTAAGATCGAACAACTTTATTTAGAGGTTTGTTCCTGTGTACTCTGTTATCTTTCAGCTCACTTGGTGATTCTAGATTTTAAAGAATACGAAAAATGCTAAATGCACAATTCCTTTAAGACGGAAGTTTGGAAATCATTTTTTGTGGTAAAACAACTAAGAAATATAAAATAAAAAAAACGAAAAAAATTTCAGAGTGTATAGCTATTCAACACCCAAAAAAACTTTTACTACAATTGCAACAAAATGTCTTGTTTTTATGGGACATTTTCCCCTGGTCTAATAGTTAGCATATTCATCTCCCAAATTCATTTCTTGTGTAAAATTTGATTATTCCTGTTTGTGGCCATGTGCAAAATTAATCTAAGTTTTGTAAATGACAAGTCTCTTGCCGTATTTCTATAAGGTTGGCATATCTTGCTTTTGGGATTTTATCATTCTTCTGTTTCAGATCTTTCAAATACATATGTTGTGTTCTGGTTAGTGAACACAAGTAGTAGTAATAATAAGACAAACCACGATATGTGAGGGAAATAGTTATATTTACAGGAAAGAGTATTTACAAGAGAGAGACTGTTAGTAATAAGAACATAGGATTAGTGATAGAGTAATGATATACTTCAACAATAGGAACGGCTCTTCTGGTCTGACTCGTAGGCTTATCCTTCCCAGACTGATCTCCGCTACTGCCATATATGGCAGA
Organism: Sepioteuthis lessoniana; assembly: GCA_963585895.1. Taxonomy (NCBI): domain Eukaryota; kingdom Metazoa; phylum Mollusca; class Cephalopoda; order Myopsida; family Loliginidae; genus Sepioteuthis; species Sepioteuthis lessoniana. The sequence continues at coordinate 117,822 of CAUZXS010006362.1, forward strand.
TGGAACAGCTCATTAGGTGATACCCAACAACATACCAAATGCATTCGTACTCACCATTTCACATTTTAGCTATTTTTCAGAAAAAAACATTTTTTTCGCTAATTTGAATAATTTTGTGTAAACCCATTACATTAAGTTCAAATAAAAATCTTAAACCAGTCGACTGGGGGTTATAGGATACATTAATTACATCTCTATCATCATCATCATCATCATGTCGTGCCGCCAGCACGGATATCCCTGACCCTCTCTCGCCACTTCTCCCTATCATTCGTCGCTTTTGGTAGGTCTTCAGGGCTACATCCCGTATCCTCACATAGCTGCTGTATGTATGTTCAAGCTGGTCGTCCTGCTTTTGCTTGGCCATATGCGGGGGGTCCATAAGAGTACATCACTGATGAGTTCGTCCTTGCTTTTCCAGCAGTGTCCTGCGTGTCTGGTTCGTCTAACTTGTATAGTTTTCGTGATGGGAGGCAGTTGGCCGTATAGTTGGTGCCTTGTGGGGTGTTGCCGCCAGGACTTGTTCAATATTGCTCGCAGCATTCTTGTGTAATTGCCGTTTAGCTTCTTCTTCTTCAGCCGTTATCTTTGGAAAATGTGAAGTAACCCTTTCATTACCATTACCCCCAGGCCCACTCTGATTTGGAGAGGTAGTACATGTTAGGGTCTCCTTTATGAGTCTATGATAAATATTTAATTATTTACAATACTTGAAACCATTTAACTGAGTGCAAACAAAAGTTAAACTGAATTATTAGTGTTAAAAAGCAAAATTTGAACCCGTTCAAAAGCACGCAAATAAATGAGCTTTGACTGGTTTTAACATTTTACAACAAACTTTTTTTTACAAATCATATACCCAGAGAAAAACAACGAAAAACTTTATAACGTATCAAATATCAAAGACTAATTGGGGTAATATATCCGACAGGACAGACCAGTAGACACATTCTGAGAAAAGGAAAAAGAACCGGAGTAAAAGAAATCTTACACAAAACAGTAAACTCCATATAAACAGATAAAAACCTGAAAAAACATTTGACTAACAAATCTACACGTGTGACTTCGAGTCTCATTGGGTGCTACATTCATATGGCCTTGTGCTACATACGTTCTCTGACGAAAGCAACAAGCTGGAAACATAAGAACAAAATGAATAATTCTAAAATAAATACTAATCTCTTTGTGGACCTATTCATTTTGAAACATTTACTTTTTTTCTCTTTAAACCAACAAAAAAAAGAAAAGTTTTTTACATATATATATATATATGTGTGTGTGTGTGTGTGTGTGTGGACAAGATTTAGCAATAAATAAGCTACAAAGGTTGATATATCCTAAAAACTAATGAACCAACCAAATAAAAAGGAATTCCATTGTCTTTCCTTGATCAACACATCTCCAACAACAACGATCTAATAATCTGCGGAAATATGAATACTCAAATAGCCAAAGATAATGCATTGGATTTACACAACTTGCTTAATAGAAATTGTGAAAATCTAGTAGATTTTTCACTCGGTCTGAGCTTTTCACGCACAAAAACTAAATTTCCAAAAAGGGTGGGAAAACTCTGGACCTATACCTTCTTAAATCGGGCTAAAGCAGAGCTAGATTATATACTCATGAACAAATATCATTCTAAACTATGAGGAATACTCTTCTTTTGGTGGAACATATTCCAATCACAGAATCTTTTCAGTAAAGTAATGGCTGTGTCTCAGCAAAAATAAGAAACAAATAGTTAAAACCACACATCATGGCTGGTTCACACTCACCTATAGAAATATAAGTAATGAATATAAGTTAACTGAACAATAAAAAATTGATACCCTTCTGGAGACATCTGAAAAGCATACTCCGATTGACTCTGAATACTTTGTTATCGGCCACTTAGCAGCAGAAGCAGAGTGTATACCAACCAACCAACCCAAGAGCCAAATGTCGAGTTTCATAGGAATCACTAATCGTTAGGAAAAAACGAAATTACTTTTAAAAACGTATCATTACTTAATATAACCCTATAAATGCCAGTGAGCAAATGTTATATAGCCATAATCATAACATTGATTTACGAACTTCAATGAACGAACGAACACACTTCCTTATAAAAATATCTCTCCCACACTTTATTCTCGAAAGGGTGCATGTTTCTGTGGTGTGTGAGAGATGGGATTTGCTTTTCCTATATCTTCTTCAAGGATCCACGTGGTGCCAACGCTTGCAGCCCCTTGCAAGCTCGTCAGAGACGCTTCTGATCGGCTGCGTGTCCCTCGCTCGACTGCAATTCTCTGCACTCTGTCCAAATCTGACCTCGTGGTTCTCATCACGTAATCCCCTTCCGGTTACACGCCTGTTCGACCTGAGTGCTCTGATGCGCCGTCATCTTCCTGTTTACTAATCAAAATGTGACAGCTTACCAAAGCACACAGGGTCACTAGGAACGAACCGAAAATCCATGTCATATATTATATATCATAGAGACTTAAGAAAACTCAGAGAGATACCAAAAAACAATTAACATGCAGTCGTGGTCAAATCGATAAAATCAGAAACTCAGTAAAAGATGAACAATCATGATTAGCATGGCAGACAGTAAAATAAATGAGCAGAAAGAAGAGCACCTTGAAAGTAAAACTAAAAGCTGCCAGCCAGGAAAAAGACTTCAGAAGTGGAAGGAACATCAAGAATGTGCCCGGAAACCCTGCCGAAATTAGTGACGAACCTATCCAAAAATTATTACTGGCCAACTAGATATCGAACCAGAATAGATTACAGAGGAAGAACATAACTCAGTACTGACAAAAATTAAAAACTGTACTGGAAAAAATTCAAAAAGTTATTAACGGTCATTAATGAAACACTCCTTAAAAGTTGGAAGAAGAAAATCTGACGACATACTTCTTCGATTATGTAACGCAGTCAATGAGTAAAACACAATAGAAAAATGAACGAAAGGCTGCATCTTTCCCTTCCTCAAGAAAGGTGACATCGGAATTACTAAGACCTAGTGGCATACCTTTTACTGCTATAGTTTCTAGGGTTTATAATACATTGTTTGTCAATGATATCTGACCGAGAATCGACAAAATTCTTTTAAAAAATCAGAACGGGTTTCGAAGAGATCGCTCTACAACGTCATCGATTTTGATCATCCTTCTAATTATCGAATGAGTTCGGACCAAGAATCTCAAGACAACACTATGAGTAAATTTCCCCAAGCCATTCAATTCCATATACAGAAGAAAGATGAAGCAAATGCTACGAGCTTATGGTCAACCGAAAGAAACTGTTTGCTGCTATATTGATGATTTACAAAAGCACGTAAACAGTTGTTCGCTCCCCTGATGGAGACATCAACTTTTTCAACAATATCGCTGGATTTTTGCAAGGAGACACATTAGTGCCATATTTATTTATACACTGCCTAGACTACGTACTACAAATAACCTTAGATCTAATAAAAGAAAATGTTTTCACATTAAAAAATAAGAAGCAGACAATATATCGCAGACATTATGACAGATGCTGACTATGCAGATGATCTAGTGCTTCTCACAAATATACCAACCAGCGAAACAAATGCAATGGCTTTTACATTAACGCAAATCAAGCAGATTTCCTTCGTTTTAAGCGAAAAGGTACTATTTACCAACCCCTCCGCTCGGGCAGGATATGACACAAGGTCAATTTTTAAGCGGAGTTTAACAGGTTTGAATTCAGAGTTTTCCTTCTCCTAGACTAGTTGCCTCAACAAGGCTGAAGAACCTAGTCCGTCCTACTATTTACCCATAGCTGGAGGGAGAATAAGGGGGTTCATACGTTTCCCAAGGGTATTTGCCCGAAAGTGAACATAATAGCGCGACTGGAGTACGAACTCGCGTACTACGATTCCGCAGTTCATCGCTTTAACCATTACACCACGAGGACACCCCAAGTGAAAAGGTACCGTCTAAAATTAGTAAACAAGTTTACATACAGTACCATAGGACCAACGTGTTGTGCTGTAAAGAAAGAAGTCCGCAGAAAAAGAAATACTCAAACTCGGAGGTAAGGGAAGAAAATATAGTAGTCGTTTATTATTCAGCTATGATCGCTGTAACTCGAAAATTTCATTTTAGTTACGCTCTTCTTCTCCCTTCCTCTTGGTGGTGAAGGCGGTGTGGGTGAGAGCTGACATTGACACACGCCTGTCATAGCAGACTGGGTAGGACGGGTCAGGACCTCGGAACCTTTGACTCGCCTGTTTTGAAAGCTGCCTTCAACTCTCCCAAAATCTCGTTACTTGTTTTCTTATATAGAGATTTTGGAGAACAAATCGAAGATCCCCGAATTTTTGATGTCACCAGTGAAACACGTGATAATTCATCTGTAATTATTTTAAAATCACGTCTAAATTTGCAGGTCATTCTACCCACACGCGCTAGTCTTGTGACACCTTCACTGATTGACGATAGCTCCCGTCCGTAATATTACAATACCTTAGTAACAATATCGCATCTAAAAGTAATATCAACATACGCATAGTAATGGCGTGGAATAATATTGATAGGTTATCGATCATATGGAAATCTAATTTATCTGATTGAATAAAACGGGATTTCTGAGAAACCGTACTTGTGTCCATACTACTATATGGATCAATACATGGACGCTAGCAAAAGAGAGGGTAAAAGCTAGATGAGTACAACACAAGAATGCTATGAGGTGTCTTGAACAAATCTAGGATGCAAGATCTCATCTCATAAACCAGTGATGGAAAACGAACAAGACATTCGGGACACTGATAAAGAAGCAAGAATGAACTCATAAGCGACGTTGCTCATTGGACATCTACACATGAACGTGTCGATTAGATAAAACTTACTCAGATCAGCTTTGTGCGGATACTGGATGCAGCAAGAAGACCTGCCAAAAGCGAAAGATGATAGGGATGGATGACGAGGGGGAGTCAGGGAACACAGTACTCTCAGCATGACTTGATGAATATGGTAAAATCTAAAACAAATACCAAACAGTGGTTAAATATTTTGCTATCCAAATAAAAATTCAAAAGATAAAATTAAATTAAATTAAATTAAAAAAAAAACTAAGCGTTATATTATGATTTTACATTTTTATACGACTTCATCACCATCATCTTGTCGTGCCATCAGCACAGATATCCCAGACCCTCTCTCGCTAACCCTCCCAATCGTTCATCGCTTCCGGCAGGTCCTCAGGGCTACACTCCGTATCTTCACAGAGCTGCTGTATGTAAGTTTGAGCCAGTCGCCCTCCTTTTGCTCGGCCATGTGAAGAGGTTCATTGGGGTACATCACTTATGAACTCGTCCCTACTTCTCTAGCAGTGTCCTGCATATCTGGTTCGTCTAACTTGGAAAATTTTCGTGATGGCTGGTTGGTGGCCGTACAGGTGCTGCTTTCTGGGTCGTTGCCTCCAGGACCTGTTCAATGTTGCTCGCAGTATTCTTGTGTAGTTGCCGTCAAGCTTTTTCTCCAGCCGTTTATTTAGCGTCCATGTAGTGCATCTTACTTTTTTCTTACTAGTTCATATGGTTCTACTTCTTTTCCGATTCAAACGTCTTTCTAATGTTATCTTTAACCAAGCAAGCAGCATCTTTTCCTCACATACGCAAATGATGATGCCGAAATACAGTCCAGTGTAAGAATCCATTTTCTTTCATTCCTTAAATCTGTAATATGAAAAGAAACCAACGATACAAGAACAGAGACACGTTTACGACACAAGTAAACGCTTAGCTTGGTATTCAGACTCGCTCTCAGGTTCCACAAACAGGAACGTTGGTTCTCTACTCGTCTCCATTATAATTGACTTTTCAGCAATTTCATGTTTCCAATGCATTTACTTATTAGAGAATGAATGACATAAGATATCGGCAGAGTACTCATTGAAAGTGACACGTTAAGAATTGTGTAGTCATTCGATCGCAAAGTACAGAATTAGAATAAGATACTTGAAAGACTTATGGTCAGGTCAGTTATTGTGTTCATTTAATTACCTGATCAATAAAGAATCTGTACATAGGACAGTTTGGAGACGAACAAAACATTGCGGAACATGGGTCAACTTGTGAGAAATCCCTGGAGAGGGACATATTCAAAGCAAAATTAGAATATGAGAAGATTGGAAAATTCAGAGCTGTTTGATCTGTTTGAGAAACAACAGATTCAAAAGATAAAAGTAAACTTATTTTTCATGCACATGGCTCGGTAGAGTTGAATCAAAATAAAAGAAAGATGGATGCAAAAGAAAGATGTAAAAGATGCGAGTCAGAAACGGACATTATCGTTGGTCATTTTGGCCCTGGTTTCTATGGCACCGGACGTTTTGTTACCGACGACATTTTACCCGTACATTTGGCTCTTACATTTTCATTTGATTTGTTTTCTTTGCTTAATGCCATATCAAACTTCGTGGCTTATTTAATGCATCCCTCCATGTAGTTCGCGACCGTTGTCGAGAGCGACCAGAAGGCTCTCTTTTCAATAGCTACAACACCAAGGTGTAGGGGAGAGCGCTACTCCTTTCCCTGGATTGTTCCACTTTACCCTTGATACGTACCTTATATTGCTGAGTGTTAAGTAAGGACGTATCAAGTACCATTTTTAAAGTCGTTAGTAAGACGCGACCGGGAATTGAACCCAGGTCTCCCGGACCATTGGCGAACACTCTACCCACTGGACCGATGAGCCGATAAAGGGGTTCATACCTTTTCTAATGATACTAAGCCAAAAGTGAACGTAATAGCATGACTGGAGTTCGAACTCGTTTACTTTGAGGTCGTAGTCCAGCACATTAGCCACTACGCCACGGGAACTTTCCACGCGTTTTTACACTGTTTGTTTTATTATCGATGAAGCTCTAAATATAAAACAGTAGATTTATGTGCACATAACATTAATGATACAATATCAGTCACGTGACGATACTTTACTCAGGGAGAACATTATTGAACAGTATAAATGCGCTGACCTCAATTGTGCGTCCATTAGCCTTTGTTCAGTCAGTTATAACGTTTTCCAATTAACTTTTGTTCAGTGTTAAGATCTATCTTAAATATTGATTTTTTTTTTTTTAATTTCTTCAAAATAATCCACTAACCACTCAAACAATTGTTTGATAATATTGAAAGGCGCCCTGAAACTCTAAAAGAACACTCTTTACGAGAGATGACAGCAAATATTTAAAAAATACACACCCAGGAAAAAGAAAATCCCTTTCAATATCGATTATAAAGTTAAAGTATATGGGGAATTACCATCTTTATGTTACGTGTGTCTTTAAAAAGCTGCTTTTCTGTTTTTAATTGGCAATAGTTTAAATATTAGTCATCAAAAAGATGGTTATAGGCATTTTGAAACACCGAACAGAATTGGAAAAAAGAAGCATTGGACAATTTTACGGTGATGGTTGAAACACATGAAGATAAATCGATAAAACATTTCAACACTGACCCCAAGTGGCTTTAACATCAAACTAAACCATCCTCATCATACCACTTTGAAACAGGATAGACAGATTTGGGGTGACACACAAAGATGAAATAAAGCCCGAACGAAATATCACACATCTAAATTTTAGTTAGGTGTTTGATTTATTCTACATTCCACATATATCTATCATAAACACTTAAATAAATAAATAAATGTGTAAGTTAAATATCTGATTAAAATAGTTACAGCTAATGTGAAACATAGCCCACCCACGCCTAAGAAATATCTTCCAAGTGTAGACTTAACTGCCAGGTGTTTACGATGGCAGAGAACACTTGCATACAAAACATTTCCTTAAATGAATGCATATGTTATGCTATCAGTTCATTTTTAATCGTATTATTTTGTGGCATATCTACCCTGTTAAATGGTATTTTAAGACTTTTTAAAGCACTTTTCTTCACAAAACCAATTCTCCTAGCTATGATCTAAAACTGAAACTTTGCCCAGTCGGCAGGGGCTGTAGAATACACCGACTGCTTCTCTGCAGAGAGGTAAGACCCCACCAACGATTGTCTTGGATATGACACTAAACAATCTGATGGTGAGGTTCCAGCAGTACTGGAGCTTTGGGGAATGCGGAGTACCCCTTCATTGCCATTGCTCCCAGGTCCACTCTGGCCCGGAGTGGTAGCACCTGATTGGGCCCTATCTATGGGTTAAATAGAACTAACAGCATACTTGTGCTAAAATGAATTGTTTTGAGTAAACTGAATAGCTTGAAATAGAAATGTTTTTGACAATTAAACCGTACTTACATTTAAACTGCGTGCTTATGCTTAACTGAATTATTTCAAATAGAACTGTTTTTGACATTAAAACTGTATTTACAATTAACTGAATTGTTACATATAACTGCTTGAATAGTTTGAAATAGAAATGTTTTTGACAAACTGTGTACTTATGCTTAACTGAATTGTTATAAATAGAACAGATAATTCACATAAAAATGGATTTGGCGTTAAATAACCTACAAAGGTTGATATGCCATAAAACCCAACAAAACAAACAAACAAATAAAACTGAAACTAGTTAATAATAATCAAAAATAAAGGGGGGGTCCTCGTGGTGTAATGGGCAAAGTACCTGTGGAGTAGTGGCTAACAAACTGGACTGAGTTCAAACTCCAGTCACAATATTACGCTCACTTTTGATCTAATACTCATGAAAAAGATATTAATTCTTTATCTCGGGCGGCAGGGGGTTAAATAGTACCATTACTGTTCTTCTGCAAAGGTGATTTTGGCATAAACTAGCCTATGAAAGTTGTTATACCATTCTACAAAGAAATCAAACCAAACGTATCATTTTCTTCCGAGCAGGCGGAGATTCTCTCTCCATCTCACTTTATTTATTGAAAAGTGCATACATATTCTGGCGTTTCTTTCATTTTAATATATCCACTTCGAAACTTGCTTATGCAGGTTGAAACCATTGTAGAACGATAACATGTTAAAAGTTTAGCTTTGACTAACAAGGACATAGAAAATAATGTTAAAACTTTCTCTCGGGCATTCATTATTAGTTGCTTGTTGGATTCTCGGTAAATATTTACCGTGGAGACAAAAAGAAACGTAATTATTGTAGGTTTGCATCTTGGGAAATGTTCCTGACAACAACCTCAGGCCGTACAAGGCAAATCACTTATAACGGTGTAAGCAGGATAAATGGCAGATGACATGGTCAGGGGTAGACAGCAGGGCATGAGGGGGACAGGATAATCTGGTTCTCTGATGAATATGCGAATGAGAGACGTGAGGACTCATTTTGATTGACGTGTCAAACAGAATTTTCTCTTACCAGGTTTTTTATAGTATAAGTTAGTTGAGAATGGACATTAGGGTCTCGATCAGAGGTGTCTAAACATGTTCGGTTTGTCAGGTACTTTAAGAATGACTTGGTCAAAATGCCTTTATTAAAAATGCGAAATATATTCATTTAGCTATGAACTGATTATACTTCATGTTCATTATATATCTTGGAGTACCTTGCATCATTGCAGTAACTCTTACAGCTCCAAACACTTGAATATATTAATGGTCACTAATTTTCTCCAATGACTCGCAGACATTTCAAAAAGGTTTGTTTTGTTTAAATGGCATGTGATCCACACTACATTTGCGATATCTCCGTTGATATATGTATTGAATACCTTTGGTCTCGATGTCCGAAATCTTAAACATTCCACATGAACATTGAGCATTTAATGAATGGTAGAATTACAATGTTTATTGTGTAGTAGCTATTGAATACTCGGTGTAGTAGCTATTGAAAAGGAAGCCTTCTGGTCACCCTCGACTATGGTCGCCACCTTCAGTTACCGTTTTACTAGTAGAAATAAAATTATAAACAAACACACGTTACAGTAGATAGTTCTCTGTAATGACGTAAAACACATTAGTTTAGACTAAAGATATAACCTACGGTCATCCCGTATTGAATATAGTGAGGCATTTGAGAAAGTTAATTTTATATTTCTCGTGTATAATACGTACTTATGAAGTGAAAGATCTCTAGATAATGTGCGTCTTATACACAAATAATGACGGTAAATAAATAAAATAGAGGAATAAAAAGAATTCTTCTAGCAATTTTTCTTTATTTGACTGTTCAAGCAACGCGCTGACCTGAACATCATTTGGTTTTATTGGTTATTTTGGTTTTATTATATGCCCTTCTGTAAGGGAAGAAACTCGAACGTCTCTTTCTTCGGTAGAGTAAAGCAAATAACATTAATCTCTCTCTCTCTCTCTCTCTCTCTCTCTCTCTCTCTCTCTCTGTATGAATGTGTGTGCGTTGTTTAAAACTAATGTATTTTTAAGGGGAAATAAACGGATGATGCAAATGTAATTAGGGTAAGTTTTGTTAGTAACTGTTAGAACTATTATCATTCGTAATTACATTAGTCTGACGCAAAGGCAATTTTTCCATTTTTCGACAATAAAATTGTGGGCTTCTTAATGAAAGGAACGCTGAGAGACCTGAATTCATGTCTGAATTGTCCCGACTCTCAGAAATTGTCTTTGTGTTAAAAAAAAAGAAATGATAATCCGAAGGGGTTAGGTTTGGTAAATGAGGAGGATGAAGTAAAACTTCTCAGCCTAATTACTTTTGATTGTTTGTTTGGGTTTTATGGCATATCAACCGTTGTAGGTTATTTAATGCCAAATCTACATTTATCCAAACAAACTACTATTTCAAGCAATTCAGTTAAGCATAAGTACAAATTTAATTGGCAAAAAACATTTCTACTTCAAGCTACTCACTTTAATCAAACAGTTCTAATTGAAACAATCTATTTAGTATAAGTATAGTTTTTGTTTACACTCATTTAAATGTCAAAAAGGTTTGTTTTGTTTAAATGTCGTGAGATCCACACTACCTTTGCGATATCTCCGTTGATCTATGTATTGGATACCTTTAGTCTAGATCTCCGAAATCATAAACATTCCACATGAACATTTAGAATTTAATGAATGGTAGAATTACAATACTTATTTGTGTATTACGGGCACTCAAGTATAACATGAATATCTAATTTTGAACAATTCATTTTAGCGTTGTACAGTTTCAATGCCAAAAAGGATTATATTTCAAACATTTCAGTTAAGCATGATTACGCAGTTTATTTCTATTTGAACCATAGATAGGACCCTATCAGGTGCTACCACTCCTAGCCACAGTGGACCTGAGAATGATGGCAATGAAGGGGTACTCAGCATTCCCAAAGATCCAGCAATACTGTAAACTGCAAAATTCATTACATAGTAAGTTATTTTATTCTTGATTATTTACACTAGGTCTGGTTTTCTTGCCGGGGTTGTGTGTTTCGTTTGTATCTGACAATCGCAGAAAATTTTATACGTTTCCTTCTCTGGGACGGATTCTGATTCGTGCATATACTACTGAGTAGTATGAAGAAATTTTAATATATTTCACAATTCACAGATCATCTTTCCAAAACAGTAATGCCTAGTCTTTTACTCTTTATCGTTTGCTTAAAAGCCTCATCTCTTACGAGGGTTTCTAGTTCTTTGCCATTTTTAGCAAATTTTCCATGTACATTCGATGATTTACCTTTTCCTGCGATTTTGTGAATTTGCAGCCCCTAGAGTATTATTATTATTATTATTATTATTATTACTATAATCATTTTCCTCTTGGGTTTTTTTCACTGTAGCGCTTGCTGATAATTTCTCACTGGTGTTTAGGTGACCGCAAGTTTCCTCAATTCTCTAGGACTCTTAATATTCCGGCCGATTTCAATAATGCTGTAGTCTGGATGTTCTCCACTTGCCTTCTTTTATCCAGGACTTCAAGTCCCTTTACATATTCTTTGGGGATTGTTCCAACTGTACCATAGCCAGATACGGTTATGTGTGAAACGTATATTAGAATGTTCATATATATATATATATACATGGAACATAGGAATCTCGAAACACGAAAAACACTTACGACTTCTTAGTTCAGGTACGAAACTTTTTATTACCTTTGAGTTTAAAGGTTCTTCGACATAAGGAGAGAGATACACATTTTTTCTATTCTGGCCTTTCCATCTGCCTCCTATTTCGTTCGGCATCCGTTACAAGGCCACTGGTCTGGCTTCGGCGAGCAAGCGAAAGCCAATCGTCTTCTTCCGAGGCAGAACTCAACTCAACTAAATGACTTTTTCAAAATCCCCCAAATCCTCCGCGCGTGCACTTCCGGTGCATGACGTCAATCACATTCACTGGTCAACCTTTCTATCGGATTTTTATTTTGACATCTATGAACAACACATCCACCCCGAGCGCGCGTAAACACCGGCACTCAAGTTTACACCTAACTAACCCATGTGCTGAGCCGAAAGGTTCTCAGCCTAACTAAACCCAAAGGCATAAAACAAAATCTCTCGGCCATTATATTACACAACTGCACCAATTACAATTGTTATCACCGTCTCCTTCATGTTCCATAGTGTTTTTTTTTTTAGTTCTCTAGCAAGGTCTAAATATTTATTTCTATTTACGCTTTCTTTTAAATTGTTGTCTGCTGGGAAGGTAAAGTCCATTATTCAAAAGTTTTTTCTTTTTTTCTTTTCTTTTCTTTTTTTTTTTTTGTTGACTATCACTGAGAAGTTTGCGTTTCTCATTCTCCAAGACGGATTCCGGGTTGTATATATACCACTTGTTCGTATGGTCAAATTTAAATTTCTTGCACAATTCCCAGTGGATCACTTTCCCCATACAGTTGTGTCTAGTTTTATCTTCTTTCTGCGATAATTTGCTGCTTACGCTTAGTACATGATTAATCGTTTCGTCTCTGTCACCACATAACCTACACCGGCTGTTTTGTTGCGTTTTATCTATTTTTTCTTTAACAAGGTCGGTCACCATGACGTTTTTTAATGCTGCTATTAGAAGGGATTCAGTTTTTCTTTTAAAGTTTCCCTATCTTCGCCATGTCCAAGATTTTCGCATAAGACTTCGCTTGCTTGTTGCTTGAAATATCCACACAATTGTTATTCTTCCCATTTATTCTAGTTATTGTTGTTCTATTGATCAATTATGCAATTTGAGTTGTTTCTGGCCGCTGTAATTAGCCTTTCTTTGTTCTTCTTTATGCAGTATTCTCATCGATATATCGTCATCTCATCGATATATCGACGCTATCTTCAGTGCTGAAGATCCCTATTCCCCTTTCTTTTCTTGACACATATAGCCTGTGTATGTCATTTCTGGGATGCAAGGCCTCATGCATCGTCATCAGTTTTATTGTTCTTTGGTCCATTCTTGAAGCCCTTCACTAGTTCACTTTAAGAATGGTATAGATTATCTTACAGCCCAGGTGTTTATTCGTTTGATGAGATTTCTGCAATATATTTTGGTTTCGAGTAGTTTTCTCGTTCTCTTGAGATACTTTTTAGATTTGTTTCTTTCATCTGTACTTGTGTGATGGCGTCTGCTTCCAATATTTCCAAGTACTTATAAGTTTCCTTTTCTCCAAACGTTCTGATTTTTTGTTGATTTGGTAGTTCTATTTCTTCCGCCATTTATCGTTTCCTACTTTTCATTGTTAGCATGGCACATTTTTCCATGCCAAATCCCTATATTCAGACTGTATATTCTCACTGCCTCATGGTTTTCAATTCTTTTAAATTTTTAGCAAACAATTTATTATCATTGTGTATGAGGTTACAGGATCTGACAAGACTAAACAGAGACACGTGAAAATTGATTTTTATCACATTTGTTACAGTACAACTATAAAATACCATTTAACAAAAAGAAAATTCTCTTTTTATTTCATTCTACACCAACATTGAACTTTTATCCAGGACATATTTGCTAAATCTTATTTAACAGAATTCTCAGATTTTCTGTAATCTAAATCTAATTCTTCAGAATGTATTATTTCCTGATGATCACAAAAAGCGGGAAACTGTTTGTTGGAATATGTAGTTTTCATCTCTGAACAATAAGTGGGTTGAGTTGTGAGCAATATCTTCTGCTGACGAAAATACCCATATCTTACTGTTGTTCTTGAAAATGGTCATAGACTGGTTGAAAACGCATGGATCTGGACGAAAAGCCTTGTTGTATATTGATCTACGACCCGGCCGGGCTGTCAAAATAGGAAATGCACCTATGAATATAACAGGTGCATCCGGTCGAGGAATATCAGAATTATAACCTTGACCGTGGATGGGTTGAATGAGTGCAATTTGCGACGCCCACAAGAAGAAGGGGGGCGTTGAACTATTATATAACTCGGTGCAGACAGGAAGGCAGTTAGTTTGGAGACCAGACCAGTTGGAGAAAAGTTGCGGTAGAGAAAACCAGCACCCAGAGAGGCTGGCCTCCAAGCCCCCGGTTGAGCAACCCTGGAGAACGGGAAAGAAACGTTGATGGCCACAAGAGTAGGGGTCAATATGTTGCAGTTCTGTTCGGTCTCCAACACCCTCTCACACATAACCCTTTCAAATAAAGTAAAAGGTAATTTTTTCTAAAAGAACTGTGTCGCTCGTCTTTATTGCAAATGAGTATACAACAGCCTCTGGAAGCTTCTTTTACATTCTTAATCTTTATCATATTTACCAACCCCTCCGCTCGGTCAGGATATGACACAAGGTCATTTTTTAAGAGGAGTTTAACAGGTTTAAATTCAGAGTATTCCTTCTCCTAGACTAGTTGCCTCACCAAGGCTGAAGAACACAGTCTGTCCTACTATTTACCCATAGCTGGAGGGAGAACAATTGGATTCATACCTTTCCCAAGGGTATTAGTGCAATGTGAAATGCAATCAGTCTCGTCGAGGATTTGAACTCGTGTTGCCGTGTCCGTGACCATTACACCAAGGGCACCTCCAAAGTACTTGGAAATATTGAAAGCGGACACCATCACACATTCTTAATCTTTATATTGGAGAAAACTCTGTGGCGCAGTGGTTAACATGCTAAACAGTGACATAATCATAGGCGAGTTTGAACTTCAGTCACGCTACTAGTTTTTTTCGGGAAAATACCCTTGGTGGTTTGAATTTCTGAGACAAAGCTTGGTGATTTTTATCATTGGGAGCTTTCCGACTATTGTCTTGATCTTTACTGGCCGATCTATCTTCCGGCCTTCTTCAAGTGTCTCTTGTCGAACTCGGGAGCCTACATGGAACTTCGAATCACGTCCTTTATTTAATTCATGGGGGTCGCTTGCTCTGATTCAAGTAACCATAACCGCGTACAAGTGTTAAGTATTCCTGTGTCGTTATGTGCCTAGAGTCAGGATTGAACCTGCATCCTCCAGATGATTATTCGAATGATAATACCCTTGAGAAAGTTATAAACTCTTTTATCCATTTCAGTTATCGATTAAATTGTGCCACAAGGATGACTTTCGTATTAGATAACTCACAAAGGTTGATATGCAATTAAACAAAGAAACCAATCCGAACCAAAACAAACCTTATCCTTGCATACATTTAATTGTAAGCTTTACAAATATACTAAGGTAACCATTTTTAATGAAAACAAGAATGTGACGGACAAAGAACATAATATTAATCCATTATTTCACTTTTCTAGGTTGATGAATTGGTCAGTCGGTTTTACGGTATATTATCACTTATTATATAATTTAAAGCTGTTGTCAGTTTTTTTTCTGCAAACACTTATATGGTTTTAAGTAATGACAATACTCATATACAATATATGTTTTGATGTAACTGTTCCAATTTTATATTAATCATTATTTGTTTGCACATAGTTATTCGATTTCAAATATTTCTGCATGGTATTATAAATAGACAAGCAGAGCTATTTGATCCGGAGATGATACCTTATTTCGAGCCAGAATCAACGTGAGACTAATAGCAACGAAAGACTGACTTACTCCACTGAGCGCCAAAACTGGATCCTCACCACCAGACGCTTTTTAGTGCTATTACCAAGATATCAATTTCTTTCGTTCTCCCTGAAGGAAAAATGTTTAAAGAGAGTGTAATGACCTTTTCTTTTGGGTTCTTGTGATTTCCTATTTTTTGGAAATTACTCTTTAAATTTAGTTAAATTTATGGTATTCAAAGGAAAAGAAAAATAGTAGCGACAAATATAGTGCTAGCGATGCTGTATTTCGTTACGGGGAGAGCTGGTGTGCGAAAATTTTGTAATCCGGTATTAAAAGTATTCAAATATAGGCGAGGAATGCAGATCATGACTTAGCTTTGTCTATCTATGCTTCCATCATCCACTGTAACGTAACATACATCAAATACCGACGACAGAAAAAAGTAAATACATATAACAGTATTTATTAAAAAAAATTTGGGGCACCGAGTTTTTCGTTAATGTTTTATAAATTCGTAGCAAGAAATGAGCACTCTTGCTTTGGGTGTGTTCGTTCCTTTGTTTTAGCTGTTTGTGATAATTTTTTAGTTGCTTTTTTGCTTTTTTTTCAGTTGTTTTCGTCGTTTTTGAGTTGTTGTTGTTGTTGATTTGTTGACTGCGTTTTCATTAACTTAATTTAACGGTATGACATACCGCCTAGAAATATTTTATGCCCATAACTTACGGAATCATGTTCATATTTACAGTTTTTTGTATAGTTGTTTCTTAATAGTTTTTCTTTCTTATGTTTTTTTTTGGCACATGCTCCTATCGAATACGAATAATTCTAAACCGATATATTTGACCGATAACTGGGACCCTAACAGGTATCAGTACTCTGATTCCGAGTGGGTCAGGGAGTAATGGCAATGAAGTAGTACTTTACACTCCCCATATCTCCAGAACTGGAGCTTCACCATCAGTGAATTCTAAGCCCACCGACAAGGTGGTTCTTTTTTGTTGTTTTTAATGGGCGTATCTGTCAAGTTGTTTGATTAAAACAATTAATTATTCGCTTTTTTTTTTCCTTTTTTTTATTTATATTATTATGATCTTCCTTCTTTTGACGTCTTTCAGTTCCGTCTGTGTGCGCCAT
The DNA here is from genome assembly GCA_963585895.1 of Sepioteuthis lessoniana. Taxonomy (NCBI): domain Eukaryota; kingdom Metazoa; phylum Mollusca; class Cephalopoda; order Myopsida; family Loliginidae; genus Sepioteuthis; species Sepioteuthis lessoniana. The sequence goes on from CAUZXS010006362.1 coordinate 134,794, forward strand.
TTTTTTCTTTTTCTTTAACTCGTTTGGCTTCATCAGCCTTTCTTTCATCTCTCGATCATCTTTCAAATTCCATTACAGACTCATTAATATCTTCTTTCGGTCATTCACCATGGCTTCTATTCTTGTTTTACATTTCCAAACATCAAGTTTTACAGGATGTAAAAACGGTCATCCAATGCCGTGTATCAATAGACATCAAAAATAAATAAATAAAGAAAGAAAGAAATAAATAAAGAAAAGCCTATAAAATGCAGTCTCTATGGTGATAAAAACGATGGTGACACCCACCAGACATTGCTGGCTGGATTACTCCTAGTAACAAAGAGAAATGCAACCAGAGAAAATGATGTGCGTCTTCTTTAAAGAAGAAAAGGTCGTAATGGACACGAAGTTCTCTGCTTGCGATATGGACATAGTTAGCTAGATTTCACGAGTGCAGATGCATCAAGTTTTAAATGGTACCTTCAAACTGGCGTGTTACACACTCGCTAACACACTTGTACATCATCTAAGTGCTGTCCTTTCAATTCATACGTACATACAAACAAATGCCGATACACATGTACATACACATGCTCATAAATGGACACATTCACACATATACATACGTAAACATGCATGTAAACACACGCACACATCAATCTACACATAAGCGCACACACTCCAATGTGCACAGATACATGTAAACACACACCCAACACATACACTTACGCACACATCAACATAATGTGTATCCAGAAAGCATAATAGATTCATTTTATGCATGAGACTTCAATTTGTACATGTGTCAAATATCTATCTAAATTATATAAGAATGTATCAGATTATCATCTTTGAAATCAATATATATGCGCAAATATATCTCACGTGTCTGCGTAGAAATATATATGTCAATGAACTGGAATATATATATATATATATATATATATATATATATCATCATCATCATCATTTCGTATTGACAGCGTAGAGTTCCCTGATCCTCCCTTGGCATCCGTCCCTATCATCCAGTGCTCCTGGCAGGTCTTCTAAACTATATCTTGTGTCCGTAGAGAGCTAATGAAAAAAGTATTTGCTGGTCGACCAATACTGATACGCCCATGTGTAGGTGTCAATTAGAGAATGCCGATTAAAAGTTCGTACTTGCTTCTGCGACAATGCTCCAAATGTCTTGTTCGTCTTACCAGGGTTTGTTCAAGACCGTAACGTCGCATTTTTGTGTAGTTCCCATCTAGCCTTTTGTCCTAGTGTTTTGTTTGCATCCATGTGGTGCATCACTACAGTAGTATTGACACAGCTACTGATTAGAAGAATTTCCGGTTTATTTTGTCGGAGAGATCAGATTTCTATATAATCTATAACCTGACAAAAGTATTCCACGCTTTTACTCGATGGATGTTGACTTTACTTTTCAGTAAATGAGATATTGCTGCCGAGGTATACGAACTCATAGTTTTAGTGGCTTGCCTCTTTGAGTGGAAAATAGAGGCCAATGCCTCAGTCTACACACCAGAGTTTAGGTTTTGGCAGTTGTATTTGCGAAAAGCTTTCGATCATCTGCTTAATCTGCATCCGTCATAGTTTCTGCGGAATATCGTCCAACATATATATATATATATATATATATTGTTTGGATAAGTTTGGTGAAAAACCACAGAAGGATGATATTTCATTAAATAAAGAAACCAAACTTAAATGAACTTCATTTTTCATGATCTTATATTCTTACCAAGCCTTCTTTTTAGTTTCTTTTTTTTTGTAATAGTTTATTTCGACTCACATACCATCTCACCAATGCAAGTGCTATCAAACAAATAATTATAACACATAGCAATAACACTGATGAATTCACATCTCTCTCACCGATAACACCAAAATACGGACAGCAATAACCACCAAAAACGTCACTAAATCCTCGAAGACATCACTATTAAAAATAAGGAACACAACATAAGTAAGATAGCTTTCAATACCGGCCCAAATATTTTTAATATCGTCAACAGCTATCACGCTAATCAAAGCACCGACACCAATAATAAATCCTTCCATTAAAACTAATTTCCCACTTAGACTAAACAAAAACATATTTTACTTACAAAACATAATCCCTCAGAAGCGGATCAATTGTTATAATAGAAAGCTCTTGGGAGCTGAACTTAGTGTAACTTCCATATCAAATGGAGCCTTATACAAAGAAAGCTTGAAAAAAATCCTGACTTGGTTATGCACAGGAAATATCCGTGATCTTTAACCAGACTTGTCAACATAATATCTTACAGTGTTTGTCAATGACCCGGTAGACCGGGGATCAATCTCAGGTCGAGTCATATCAAAGACTCAAAAATGTTTTTTCATGCCTTCTTGTTTAACACTCAGCATTATAAGGTGTGGTTCAAGGGTAAAGTAGGTCAATACAAGTAAATGAGTAGTGCCGTCCCCGACATCTTGGTGTAGTAGTGATCGAAAAGAGAGCCTTCAGATCACCCTCGACTACGGTCACCAACTTTACTTTTTTAATTTACCTATATATATATATATATATATATATATATATATATATATATATATATAATGTAAACAAATGCCGAAATTTAATTCATATATGTAAAAATCGCTCGCTTACGTTTAGATTGCTGGTGGCTGTGATGTTATGTTATCGGGCTGATATAAACTTGAGCGGGTCTCGTTTCCAGCTAAAGGTATCTTACGCGTTTTGTCTCCCTAATGAGTTGTGATACAATCAGTCATTCTGTTGGTTACACTATGTATTGTGTTTAATTTTGCAGCAAAATTTCGAGTTGGAGAGGGGATTTTGCTTTGGACCATTTTAAACGTTTCACAGTTGGGATTTCGACTTGAATATTTGTCGAGTGAAATTATCATCATACGTTGACATCAGTAAAAAAGATTATGTTCATCTCACGTAATGGCCGCTTAATTTTTCTCTTGTGGCCTCTCCTTCGTCATAAGAAACATATTGATGTCTTCGGAGCCAGCCCGAATGGCAATAAATTTGCCCCCATTGACTTCCCAGACAATGAAATGAGAAAAACAATGTGTTCTACATTACACCTACACCCATAACAACACTCACGTAAACACACAAACTTAAATATATATATATATATATATATATATATATATATATATATATATATATATATATATATATACCAAGCTTTCCACATGAGCATGATGTGACACAAGACTAATTTTTAAGCGGAGGTAATCTGGTTTGAATTAACAGTTTTCCTTCTAGTAGACCGGTTGCCCTACCAGTGTTAAAGAGCCCTGTCTTCTCTATTATTCTTTCAAGGGTAGCGGGAGAATATTTAGATTCATACCTTTCCGAAGGGTATTAGCGCTATATAAAAATGCAAAAAGCTACTTTCAGGATTTGAATATATATATATATATATATATATATATATATATATATATATATATATATATAGGTAGGTCCACGAAGTTATTTGTATGTTTTTAATTTATTTATTTTGTTCTTACATACGTGTATGTTTCCTGCTTGGTACTTTCGTTGACCTACCTATTTTAGAATATTTTTATTTTTATTCTCTCTTTGGACCTACAAAAAAATTATATATATATACATATATATATATATATATATATGTGTGTGTGTGTACTTGTGTGTGTGCGCGCGTGTGTGTATGTGTGTGTGTATGTGTGTGTAGTTGTGTGTGTATAAGTAGCTATGTCTGTTTATCAGTGTTCAGGCTGTAAAGTTTTGTCTTCCCGCTACAAATCCAAATTTCTGTGAGACTACTATATTATATGACGAACCTGGAGAATTTTACTAACAGTCATCTATCATACTTGGCTTTAAAAATTATCCATTAAAAGTTATCCATTAAAATAGTCAGAGTATTCGTGAAATAAGATTGAAAATGAATAACGATGTTTTCTTCTTTTTTCTATAAGCGATCTTTTTGTTGATAGTTTTGATAATTATTCTCGTCTTTGATAATATTTCTGTCAACCTTGACATTCACTCATACGGGAAACATTCAACTATTTTTAAATCATTTCCTCCACCTAAAAAGGTTAACTTAATTTTTCTCAAAAATAAGATAAAAATATTTATTTCTGAAACTGAATCAAAATCTTTCCATTCAGTTTGTTTTTAAGTTTATATTTCATTTTTGTTGGATATATCATTATCATCATCATCATGTCGTGCTGCTAGCACGGATATCCCTGACCCTCTCTCGCCCCTTCTCCCTATCATTCATCCCTTTTGGTAGGTCTTCAGGGCTACATCCCGTATCCTCACATAGCTGTTGTATGTATGTTCAAGCTAGTCGTCCTGCTTTTGCTTGGCCATATACGGGGGGTCCATAGGAGTACATCACTGATGAGTTCGTCCTTGCTTCTCCAGCAGTGTCCTGGGTTTCTGGTTCGTCTAGCTTGTATAGTTTTCGTAATGGGAGGCAAGTGGCCGTATAGTTGGTGTCTTGTGGGGTGTTGCCGCCAGGACTTGTTTATCATTAATTCACTGAACTTAAAAATAGAAATAGTAATCGACAATGATTTATCTAAAAATAATATTTTTGGTTGAAATTCATGCAATGTTATTCCATATTGAACTGGACTGATGAATGTAGAGCAAGCCTTTTTTTGTGTTAAAGAATAGAATAAAAATAAGCTTTACAAGAAAGATTATATTATTATTAAAGCACTTTGGTTTTAGCTTTAAGTACAGAAAAAAGAAAAGATTTTGTACGTTATATTTGGCCTCCAAAAGAATACATTTAGAGTTAATATTTACCCTATGTTTCCACCATGAGCAGGGTGTAACACAAGGTCACTTTTTAGTTTGATTTCAGAGTTTTCTTCTTTCTAGACCCGTTGCCGCACCAAAGTTAAGCCAAAGAGTAAGTTAAATAGCATGGTGTAATGGTTATCGTCGTAGGAAATGGACACGACGACACGAGATCAAATCCTCAACGAGACTGATTGCATTTCACATAGCACTAATACCCTTGGGAAAGGTATGAATCCAATTAATCTCCCTCCAGCTATGGGTAAATAGTAGAACAGACTGAGTTCTTCAGCCTTGGTGAGGCAACTAGTATAGGAGAAGAAATACTCTGAATTCAAACCAGTTAAATTCCGCTTAAAAATTGACCTTGTGTCATATCCTGCCCGATCGGAGGGGTTGGTAAATATGGTAAGTTAAATAGAATACTATGCTATTGCTGCATATCGAGTCCTCACAATGTTATCACGGGAAAAAGCTTAAGAGACCACAAAGGTTGTTTCTTGATTCTAATGCGAAAAAAAACTCCACATTACAGTTTGGTTTCTACGCTTGTTGATATGTTAATAATTCAGATCGGTCATCCCAGTAGGTTTCGGAACAGCCTTTCTTAGACATGACGGAATCCCTGCTTAATCTTAACGAAAATATCGAAATCTTTAAAAATGGGGCTTCTAAAAGATTACCCCAACCAAAAAATAAATAAATAAAACAAAATAAAACAAAACAAAAAAAAAAAACACGACCGCTTTGTTGTAACCCAGAAATATAACTCATAAAAGGGAAATTTACTCATCGCTTGCTGGAGTTGAGATACCTTTTATCCTACCCGTCAGTCAAATTACAAAATGGGAAGCCATTATATAACATTATGTTAGCAGATTATCTATTCTTTAATTGCATTTTGGGGGTGTCCTCGTGGTGTAATGGTTAAAGCGATGGACTGCGGAATCGTAGTAAGCGAGTTCGTACTCCCGTCGCGCTATTACGTTCACTTTCAGGCAAATACCCTGGTGAAAGGTATGAACCCCCTTATCTTCCCATCTATGGGTTAAATAGTACTACTACTGTTCTTCTAGGAGAATGGCTTTGGCATTAAATCACCTACAAAGGTTGATATGCCATTAAAACAAGAAACCAAACCAATCAATTGTATTTTAGATATTACTAAAACTTATCTATTAAATTTGAATAGAGACATTTTCAGCTGAAACAAAATCAATAAAAAAAAAAACTCTATAATATTGTATATATAAATATTTTATTCTTTGATAAAATCGAGGATAATTATAAATGAATAAAAAAGGAATCTCTTCCAGTAAAACAACAACAACAACAGCGCTGTAAAAACAAAAGTATTTTGATTTACAGGCAATTAAAGAAAATTATGCATGAGAAATATGTCTTGTAGTTTTCCTTCAAGAGATTTGAGAAATTTTAGTCTGTTTGTTTGTTTGTTTGGGTTTTATGGTATATCAAACTTCGTGTCATGTAGTTTTCCTTCAAGAGATTTGAGAAATTTTAGTCTGTTTGTTTGTTTGTTTGTTTGGGTTTTATGGTATATCAAACTTATGCCAAATCCATTTACTATTTCAAGGTATTCAGTTTAGTCAAACAGTTTTATTTCAAACAATTCAGTTTAGTATAAGTATAGTTTTTAGTTTACACACAGTTAAAAGTCAAATCTGTTCTATTTTAAACAATTCAATTTAGCGTTGTAAAGTTTCAACATCGAAAACAGTTCCACTTCAAACAATTCAGTTTAGCATAAGTACGCAGTTTGAATGTTAAAACAGTTCTATTTCAAGCAATTTGGTTTAGCATAAGTGCACAGTTTAGTTCTAGTTGACCCATAGATAGGACCCATCAGGTCCTACAACTCCGTCTAGAATGGACATAGGAGCGATGGCAATGAAAGGTTACTCCGTATTCCTCAAAGCTCCAGCATTACTGGAACCTCACCATCGGATTTTTTGTGTTATATATTAGGACACTCGTTGGTGGGGGTCTTACCCCTCTGCAGAAAAGCAGTCAGTGTATTCTACATCCCCAGCCTACTGAACGAAGAAATGTTAACCCTGGTTCTCATACGATATGAATTGTTAGTGAAATGAGGACGTTAGAGTAAGGGAACCCTTCCACTGTAGTATTCAGACGACTGAATGGATCGTAAGTAGATTGATTTTTACAGTCACCACCAAATAATCTTCAATTTTACTGATTGATTTTTACAGTCATCACCAAATAATCTTCGATTTTACTGATTGTGTTTTTTGTTGTTGTTGGGATATTCACACATTCGGACGATGTTGGAAGTTGTGGGAACTGAAATGTGACCTCACCATTGACCTCATACACTAATAGCGATAATGTCATTTATTCGAAAACTTGTTGGTTTTCGTTCACTCGACCAGTTACGTTCTAGTCCAGATTAATCAAGTTTATGTAAACAGAATGTGTGACCTTCAGACGAGACAAGTGCAATGCTAGCAAACAAACATTGAGGGATAAAAAAATAGTGGGTAGTAAATCATTCGATTAAGTACTTTGGAATTTACAAGATTACTGCATTGAATCCTTTAGATCACTTAGCATCTCTGTGTGTATCTATGAGCGTGTTTGTTTATTTGTTTGGTGTATTGGGTGGTATTAGGTGTTAAAGTGAGGCAGCAAGCCCTGCATTAAACTTTCTAGTTTCAAACTAAGATCTTTAATTATATACATAATAACTGTCACGAATTCTTGTGCTAATATTAGACCACTGAAAATCTTCCTTCCTGTTTTGCAATCAACAGCATCTAGTGAACATCAAACCTTTGTAGTAGTAGTAGTATTGTTGTTGTTGTTGTTGTTGTTGTTGTAGTAGTAGTAGTAGTAGTACAGAGTATAGTAACAGCAATATCAACAGATTTAGCTTAATGACTTAGAGAAAAAAAAAAAAACTGCAAAATCTAGAAAACAAATATACAAAGAACAACAACGTGAATACTTCAAGTGACATAGAGAAGCGTGCTAAGCGTATAGGTTATCGTCGTTGAAAATGAACTCAATGAGCCGAGTTCAAACCCTAGATGAGGCTGTTGGTATTTCATTTCACTCTAATTTCCTTAGGGAAAAGTATGAATCCATCTGTTTCCCCGATCAGCTATGGGTAAATAGTTGGGCAGACTTGCCTTGGTGAGGCAACCAGACAAGAAAAAGGAAAACTTTGAATCCTAATCAACTTTACTCCGCTTAAAAATTTAATCTATGATTCATCTTGTGGATGGGCTGGATAAATATTATGCCGAAGAATAGCAAACACAGCTTATGTGGAGACATAGATGAAATGGTTTAGCACATAATAAATGAATGCTACAAACTGACACAAAAAGAGTATAAGACTGGACACGACTGGGTGAGAAAGGTTATCTACTTGGAATTGTACAAGAAATTAAAATTTATCTATGCTAACAAATGTTACATACAAAAACCAGAATATGCCTTTGAAAATGAAACGCTGTAAGCGTTTCATTCTCCGGAACTTTGAGATAAAAATGGATTACCCAACACTAGACAGAAAACCCAGACCATATATTAACAAGTGTCGTCAAGTGGATTTTGTCGTTCCAGCAGATCATATGGTAAAAATAAAAGGATACGAAAATATAGACAAATAGTTGGATATGGTTAGAGTGTTGAAAAAGCTGAGGAACATGTAGTATTATAAGATGTAATTGGTGCCCTTGAAACTGTTTACCAAGGCGTGGGCAAGAAATATAGGAAACTGGAGACTAGAGGGAGTATCGAGACTGTCCTGACCATAGCAATGTTGAAATCATCTACAATATTTGGAAAGTGCTGGAGACCAGAGGAGTCTTGCAGTTACTCAGACTTTAGTGAAAAGCCACAAGTCAAAGTTGATGCAAAATAAAAAAACTAAAGAAAACTTACATAGAGTGAAAATAATACTTTAAAATTTTCAAATTCCAGCAAATTGCAAATTTGTCCCCGTCCCCAGAAACAATTTCAGTAGTTGAAGGGTGGAGTGCCTGTAAAAACAGCAGACCACTTGAGAATCTACTTCATCGATTTTAATTTTGTATGAATAATACATACAAGTCGATGAAGCCTTTTTTTTTTCGTCGTATCAATAAAATATTAGATTATAAGCGTAAAAATTCAGCAATATTTCTAAGTATATCATTTGTTTTCAAGTGACGATAATTGTTTGGAACGCTAACTTCAAGTGGAAACTCACTGACAAGAATCACCGATCAAGTTAATAGAACAAATTTGGAATAGGAATGACCACAAATCTGACACAGGCTAGTGCAGAAGTAATCGGGTAGGTAATAATATTATGCAATACAAAACTCCTTTATACAATAGTTAATTAAATCTTTATTTTCCATAAAACTTACGTTAAGTTTTACGAATGCGAAGGTCTACGGTGAGAAACATCTTACGAACTATTTGTCTAATTTTTATTTTAAAAACATTTTACTAAACAGAAAATAAAAGTGAGTATGCATACGCTTTAGAGAATGATTCAATCTATCAATAAAATATCATACAGTAGTCAGCATTATCATTTCGTTATTTCTTATAATAGATTTTTACTTCTCATTATTTTGTTATTTATAATCATATTACCATTACTCTACCCAGCAACACACACACACACACACACACACATATATATGTGTGTATATATATATATGTGTGTGTGTGTGTATGTGTGTGTGTATATATGTGTGTATATATATATATATGTGTGTGTGTGTGTGTGTGTGTGTGTGTGTGTGTGTGTATTATAAAACTGCTCAGAGAAGTAAACGGAAAATTTTCGTAAAACGTTCATTTTTCTATGAAAACCTATCAAACTGATTAAAAAATTGTAATGATTGTTTGCTCGCTAGCGAGCAAGCTAAGTAGATAGATAGGGCAGTAGAATGAAAGACAATAACAATGAGAATCATGAACATATTAGTAGAAATATATATGTATATATATATATATATATAGGTCGTTTGGTTAGCAAGCATATAGATATATTTCTACTGTAAATACTCGTGTATGGGTCGACATCATGTATAGGTCGTCCTTTGAATTTTTTTTTATTTTACAATACGATTTTAAAAAGAAGAGATTGGTTTTCCTATAATCGTTTTTGGTCATACTCACTAGATATGTCAGTCGATTAGTATAAATAATACTTGTATATATGGTTCGCTATCATTCGCATTTTTCACATTCCTGAGGATCTTAGAATCTACCTACCTAATAAAGTATAGAAAAAAATTTAATTAAAAAAGGATGGTTAAAACATACAGAAATAAAGAGGCTTTGAAAACAGATGAGTGGGAATAGATGGAAAGTTCTAGAAACACTGAACCAGTTTGGTGGATTTGATATGCTAATCCGGGTTTATCTCTCCGACTTTAATCCACATTAAACTAAATTGACGGAGGCTTTTGTAATAATCATAGCCTAGTGAGAGAGATTAATAATTCTATAATTTGTTATGATGCAATTAAGTTCATATTGCTTTTTCATGCGAATCCGAACAGAAACATCACGTACGTAAATATAGATCTGCATATAGGAAGGAGTAAACTTTGAAGGTCTATGTAGTAATTCTTCTACATTAATTAGAATTACAAATCTCTGTCTGTCTGTCTGTCCGTCCGTCTGTCTGCTTGTCAGCATCTCTCTCTCTCTCTCTCTCTCTCTCTCTCTCTCTCTCTCTCTCTCTCTTCTCACCTACTTACCGACCTACAAACTTATCTATCTATCTGGTGTCTCAATAATCATGGGACCATGTGATTGCTAATAACTCGACTGATAATAATGTTGTGCTCTTTTTTGTTTTAAATTTGAAAATAGTATACTATAATAACAAATAATCCTCGATCACAATGCCTTGGACAAGAGAGGAAAACATATTTTGCCTCACTACTTATTAGGCGACAAAATCATTCAAAACTGTCTCAAAAAAGACGCAACCCATAAATATGATAATGATTTATTACTGAGACAAGAAACTCAAAAAAGATTTCATGTTCTGGAAGCTGATATAATAGCAATTTGAAACAATATTGATGTGATGTCTCTAAGTCAAAGGATGCATTTTTTACAGGACGTGTTCCAAATCATAGCTGTTGTGCTTGTCTCCTCTAAATGATTTCATCCTTCATTAGAACATTATCTCTCTTTCTTTCTTTCTTTGTTTCTTTCTTGTCTGTTTAATTATATCTTTCTATACATATGTAATAGATCTTGTTTTCTATCTATCTATCTATCTATCTATCTATCTATCTATCTATCTCTGCTTATTTCTTTCTGTCTCTCACTCTCTCTTTTGTTTTTCTATCTTTTATACAACATGTATATTTCTTTCTTTCTTTCTTTCTTTCTTTCTTTCTTTCTTTTCTATTTTATTTTATCTCTCTGTTCATCTGCAGTCTTTTTTCACATCGTATCTATCTATCTATCTATCTATCTATCTAAAGAGACCGATATATATATATATATATATATATATATATATATATATCTAAAGAGACCAATATATATATATATATATATATATATATCTGAAGAGACCAATATATATATATATATATATATATATATATATCTGAAGAGACCAATATATATATATATATATATATATATATATATATATATATATATATCAATCTCTTCGCATCTGTCTATCTACGTATCTATCTCCCGATCTTTATATCTACTCATATCTATCTCGGTCTTTTCTTGTCAATCTATATGTCTATCTGTTCTTTTCTATCTCATTTTTTCTTTCCTTTCCTTTCCCTTACCATATATTATCATTTCTTTCTTTTTTTCTTTCTTTCTTTCCGTCTTTCTTTCTTTCTTTCTTTTTTCATATCCCTCCTCCGCTATTCCATCTCTTACTTTTTTTTCTTCCGTTCACACCTCGCACCATTTGATTCGAACACGTTCTTCCTTTTTTTTTTTTTTTTTTTTTTTTTTTTTTTTCTCTCGGCAAATTTACTCATGGCATTTTCTCTTACTATTTCCCACCTATATTCGGTGTTTTCCTTCTTCTCTTTCTTGTCAAAAAAAATGAAAGCTGGCAGATACGAAAAAAAAAATTGCCAAATAAACAAAACAGGAAATAAGCAAACGCTAATCTGGAAAGTTTTTGTTTGTTTTTATATTTATTTTTTTCCCCGCCTGTCAATTTGATGTCATTGCAAATTCTTAAGGCAGGCACCATATTAGTAATGTTTACACACGGAAAAATTTTCCTTTCACAAAATGTTGATTCTAACAGGAGAGGAATTTTTAGATGGTTTCATCGTCTTTTATTAACTGGTCATAACTTCAGTTTCATGAGTTAACATGTAAATAACAAACAAACAAAAAAACTGTATAAATATTAGATACCTAGTTCATTCACTCTCCCTCTTTCTCTCTTTCTCTCCCTCTTACTCCCTCTCTCTCCCTTTATCTCTATCCCTCTCTTTCTATCTTTCGCTTTCTCTCTCTATCTCTATCAATCCCGCGTGAAATTTTTGAAATACTTTAAGTCGCTGGCCTTTTATTTGGCTAACCGGTTCATTGATCTTGTGGGTAGTGTGTTCGTCATTGCCCTGGGAGACCGGGGTTCAATCGCAGGTCGAGTCATATCAAAGAACCAAAAATGGTACTTGATGCCACTTGCTTAATATTCAGCATTATAAAGTATGGATTAAGGGTAAGTTGAGCAATCCAAGGAAAGAAGTAAGCGCTCTCCTCTACACTTCGGTGTTCTAGCTAATAAAAAAGGAGTCTTCGGGTCACCCTTGACTACGATAGCCAACTTTACTTATATATAAAGCTACAACCAAATTGATGAGACAGGAAAAATATCACTTTTACATTGTTTCTGATTGTTCTTAACTAGTTTCGATCTGAGGTTATCAGCAGAAGAAAAAGTTCCTGAGGGGAAAAAAGGAGACCGTTTTTAAAAAGTTTTTAAAGCTCAAAAAGGTTGATATGATATTCTTTAAGAAAAAAGATGTAAATGTCCTTTAGCGTGACATACTATACCGTTGAATATACTACATCACTAGTAGATAATGTAGGCCCAGTCGACTGGGGCTGTAGAATACACTAACTGCATCTCTGCAGAGGGGTAAGATTCCCCCAGCGACCGTCCTCGATATGACACTAAACAATCTGATGATGAGGCTTCCGTAATAATGCGGAGTACCCCCGATAGGGTCCTATCTATGGGTCAAATAGAACTAAACTGCATACTTATGCGAAACTGAATTGCTTAAAATAAAACTGTTTTAGACATTTAAACTGCTTACTTATACTAAACTGAATTGTTTGAAATAGAACTGTTTTGACATTTAACTGTGTGTAGACAAAAAACTATACTTATACTGAACTGAAATGTTAGAAACTTTTTATCAAAAGGACTTTATTCAGCATCAAATGACCTGAAAAGGATTGGTACACAGAAAAACAAAACAACCAACCAACCAAGTACATAATACGTATGTATGGAAGAGTCGAGTTCATGTGCAAAGGATGTAGACAGGGTGATATATATATATATATATATATATATATATATATATATATATATATATATATAAATATATATATATATATGTGTGTGTGTGTGTGTGTGTGTGTGTGTGTGTCACCGTGTCGGCGAGGCTTAGAATACATTGACTGCATCCTTTGCATATGAACTAGACCCCCCCGCCATATACACACATACAAAAAAGTTGTCATGAGTATGACACTATATTACATCTGATGATGAGGCACCAATTCTGAAGCCTTGTAGAGTGTGGAGAAACCCTTCATTACTATTACTCCCAGGTTCACTCTGACATGGAGTGGTATTATATGTTAGGTCACCATCAATAATTTAAATAGATCTGTTTAAAAATCATTAGTATTTGATATGATTACTTGAAACAATTAAACTGAGTAACTAACAAAGGATTATCAATATTATCATTTTAATCCTTGCGAGCTTTTCACATCAACGTTAGCAAGTGGTTTTTCGCAGGAGACAGGGAGACAGTATTCTAGCCGATCTCAACATTGCTGTGGTTTGGATGGACTTGACTCTTCTTCTGCTTTTGAATTAGTCCAATCCTTTTCCCAAGCCTTTGGGACCTGTTCCAAGTGCATCAACTATAAATGCACCAACTACGTCACCATCATGTTATGTAGTTTTTCTTTTTGTTTTGTTTTGTTTTTGATTTTTATGTTCTCTGGCAAGATCCAAGTATTTGTCTAACTTTTCGCTTTCTTTGATTTTCGCACAGTTGTCCGCAAGAACACCAAAATTCACTAGATGACAAGTTCTTTTTTCTTGGTAATTAACACTAAATCTGGTTTGTTTGTTTGTTTGTTTGTTTGTTGTGGCATATTAACCCTTGTAGGTTATTTAATGTCAAATTCATTTTTATAGAAATAAACAGTTCTATTTCAAACAATTCAATTTAGCATTTAATGGTCAAAAACATTTCTATTTCACGCTATTCTGTTTAGTCAAACAGTTCTAATTCAAACAAATCAGTTTTGTATAAGTATAGTTTTAGATTACTTAGAGTTAAATGTCACAACTGTTCTATTTCAAACAATTCAGCTTAGCATAAGTACGTAGTTTCAATATCAAAGCAGTTCTATTTTAATCAATTCAGTTTAGCATGGGAATTCATTTTAGTTCTATTTGACCCATAGATAGTACCCTCTCAGGTACTACCGCTCCTGGCCATAAAGAGGTACTCCTCATTCTGCAAAGCTCAAGAATTACTTGAACCTCACCATCAGATTGTTTAGTGTCATAACTAGAACACTCGTCGAGGACTAAGTAAGATCTTCTGATCGGGATTAAGTGATTCTTCAATTCCCAGAAAATTTTATGTTTTATTCTCTACGACAGATTCTGGTTTGTACATAGAACATTTTGTAGTTTGGTCAAATTTGAATCACTTTTGCAATTCTCAGTGGATCACTTTTCTTACTCAACCATACCAAGTCTTATACATTTTTGTGCTAATCTACCCTACGTATTATTTACACCTTTTACTGCGTTGGTTGGTGGTCTTTCACAAGAGGTCTTTAGGACTCTTCTCAGTATTCTGGCCGTTCTCAACAATTCTTTTCTCTGGATAGTTTCGATTCTTCCTCTGATGTCCAATTCCTCCAGTTCTCTTTCCAAACATTTTTTGAGAGTTCCAAGGGTTCTAACGACGATCGGTATTAATGTCAACCATATGTTCTACAGTTTTTTTAAGTTCTCTGACAAGGTCTAAGTATTTGTCAATTTTTTCCGCTTTCTTGCGTTATTATTATTATTATTTACTTGTTTATATTTTTTTCACAACAGCATTAGCTGATGGTCTTTCACTGGAGTTTGAGTGACAGCAAGTCTCCCCAAGTCTTCAGGACTCTTCGCAGTATTCTGGCCGTTCTCAACAATGCTGTAGTTTGAATGGTCTTCTCTCGTCATCCAACTTCCAAGTCCTCTAGTCCCTTTAATTGTCCTTCAGCTACTGTACCGAATGCACCAATCATGATTGGTATAATCGTTCATGTTCCATTTTAGATCACTATAACGTCTGGTCTACTGGCCGAGATTATTATTATTATCATTATTTACTCCTTTAGAGTTTTTCACATCAGCGTTAGCAGATGGTTTTTCACTGGAGTTTGAGTGACAGCAAGTCTCCTCAAGTCTCCAGGACTCGTCTCAGGATTCTGGCCGTTCTCAGCAATGCTGTCATTTGGATAATCTCTACCTGTCCGCCAACTTCCAAGTCTTCCAGGCCTTTTAATAATCCTTTAGTTATTGTGCCAAAAGCACCAATCACAATTGGTACAATCGTCACTTTCATGTTCCACAGCTTTTTCAATTCTCAAGCAAAGTCGAGGTAATTATTATTATTATTATTATCATTATTATTATTATTATTATTATTATTATTATTATTATATAGGAATATTTACTTGATTATATATACCTGTAAAAATTATTAGTATTACAAAGAAATAATTGATATCATATAACTGCATGTAAACAAATAATTACTTACAAATTAATAGGATCATTTTAAACGCAATGAAACATTGAACTTGTAGTAATGATTATGATCAAACATTTATTAATGAATCATATTTCGACCTATAATAACCCATAAGGATGTTAAAGGCCGTTGATCAAATTAACCAACAATACACACGCATACTCACGAGCACACGTACACACACAAACACACATACACACACACACACACACACACATTTCGTAATGAAATAACTTGTCTAATTCTTATTGAAATGATTTCAGATTTTAAGATCATGAGTATTAACAACTGATAATTTTATGTTTAATGCTGTATTTTTTCTTTTTAGATATAAGTAAGTAAAGTCGGCGACTGTAGTCGAGGTAACCCAAAGGCTCCCTTTTTAATAGCTACTACAACGAGATGTACAGGAGGGTGCAACTCCGTTCCCTGGATTGCTCCACTTTACCCTTGATACGTACCTTATAACGCTGAGTGTTAAGCAAGGAGATATCTAGTACCAATAATAGTTTTTAAGTCTCGACCTGAAATTGAATCCCGATCTCTCGGGCCATTGACAATAAGATATAGATATACTATTCCCAAGAAAAATAAACGCGTTTAAGCATTAAACAAAGCATTTGAATTGTTTCTCCACATTTTAACAAGAATTGGTCGATTTATTAGATTACGAAACTTATTTTTCTGAAATATTTTGTATATCATTAACGATTCCATTTTTTCTTAAATATTCCGTACATAGAGAAAGAGCCTACGATAGATGAATTGACGTCTAAATTACACAAAAAATAAAAATGACTCTGACATCTCATGATATCTGCGATATTAACCAAAATTACATGAAAATATCTTGAAATATGATAGATTAAATTTCTTTAAAGAAATCACTTTTTTAGGGCCACCTTCCTCCTATCACGAAAACATTTCAAGTTAGACAAACCAGACATGCAGGACACTGCTGGAGAAGCAGGGACGAACTCATAAGAGATGTACTCTTATGGACCCCCACACATGGCCGTGCAAAAGAAGGACGACCAGCACGAACATACATTCAGCAGCTGTGTGAGGATACGGGATGCTGTCCTGAGGACCTGCCTAGGGCGATGAACGATAGGGAGGAGTGGCGAGAGAGGGTCAGGGATATCCATGCTACCAGCGCGACATGATGATGATGAAAGAAATCACAATTTGCTTTAATCAAAGCCTCTAGACGACTTCGGAATTTCCTGAGAGCTTTTCCGAAGTTCTCCTTATTCAATTTGCCGAATGTTTGCCCTCAGCTTATTCTTTTGTATCTCACGGAGTTTTTGTTGGTCTACCGGTCAGCCGCGTCGGACACATAATAATCAAGGGGATTACAATCTAAGGAGTGAGAAGGCCAGAGGTTAAGGGATGATATCACAGCCAATGTTGGGTTCTCCTGTTTGTACTGCATGTCGAAGAGTCGTGCCAGACGTAAGGTCTTCCAGCAGCAAGTCTTTCGATCCAGGTCAGTAAAACCTCCTCCATACACTTGATATACACTGTGTTGAATTCATGAGACCATGTAGGTGAATGAATGGAGTCATGATGTCAACATCTCTAGAGACGACCACAAACAAAATGAAGTGGACTAGGCTTTCATCTATACGAATATGAATCTTTCTTCAGATTGACGCACAGACACACTGTAATCTTCGTATTTAAGCTTCTGGCGTGAATGCCAAGCAGCACAGCATGACCTTTCCAAATTTCTAGAAGAACGAATTACGTCATGGTGCTGTTTTCGTGACAGACAGTGCTCAAGTGATTCAAGTTTGCTGTACTGAAGACAAAAAGTGAAACAAATGAGCGCATGAGGGAAATTAATAATTAAAAATGGTAAAAATTTACCTATTGAACCCTGTTTATGGCGAGTGGGGTGACATACATGAAGGGTTGAATCGCAGCTTTTTCACAATTTTCGTTATCAAATATTGACAAGAAATAGTTCTGTTACGTTCACTTTCGGGCAAATGCCCTTGGGAAAAGTATGAACCCCTTTATCCTCCCAGCTATGGGTTAAATAGTACCACTACTGTTCTTCAAGGAGAATGGCTACGGCATTAAATCACCAACAAAGGTAGATATGCCATTAAACAGAGAAACCGAACCAAACCAAACCAAACCAAGAAATAATTACCGCAAAAGATAAACTCCCATAACAGAAAAGATATTGATCGATTATTTTTTTTTATTTTATGCTAGCAAGTTTATATCATTCTGGAATCAATTTCTCAGAGGAGTAAAGAATTTTTTTTTAATTTAAGTGAGTGAAACTTAGAGGTTTATTGATTTAAATAGCTTGTTTTTTTTAGATATTGTGAGTCCTAGTCTGAAGCAATTATTTTACATCTGTACCATGAAGACATTTGTATAGATTTAGTTTGTTAAAACTGAACTATAACTTTAATAATACCTATTAATTTATTAATTAACACCCATTAATTTTCTATTAAAGTTTAACTATTTATTTTCTGTATGATTAGTAACATTTTTATGCGACATGGATTTCAGATATTTGTTATTTATTGTTAGATATCTTCTTTCTTTAGGTGAAGCAAAAATAGATTAAAATCTTCCTTTATTTCCAGTCAGCGTGCATAGCACTTTTGGTTGCTATGCATTAAATCAGATACTTGCTTATGGAGGATTGACAAATAAACTTTTTTCCAACTGTATTGATTAAGTAAGTGACTTTTTAAAATTGATAAGCAAGACTAGGAGCAAAAGTAAATATTAATTCTAATATAATCTAATAATAATATATAAAATGATGATCAAAATGATGATAATGGAAATAACAAAAATAACTATAGAAGCTTGAATAGCAATGTTGATAAAATGTGCAAGAGAAAAAACAGAACTAAAAATAAAAACGTGGAAAATTGACATTAAACGTCTACAACGAAGTGAAATAAGCCTAAAAATGTGTTAGTGAATATATTTCGGAAGTTAGCGTTCGACTGTCGCCTCTTAAGTGGTTTTGACAAAAAAAAAAAAAAAAAAAAAAAAGGCATATACTTTTTATCTGAGTTGCAATAGATGAAAAGTAAAAGGATAGCAGGATAAAAAAGTAAAAAAAAAAAAAACATAAAAAAACTAAATGCTAAGTTCATTTTGGGACGTTTCAGTGCGTACGCAATTTTCCTTTTTTTTTTTTTTTCTGTATCAATTTCTAAAAAAAATAATTTATGTATCTGTTGCAATAAAGTGCTATCACTTATTATTAGAATACCTATCTTTGGTTTTGTCTCTCTATCTATCTATAAATCAACATGTTTTTAGAAAAGGATTTCTTCATTCATTTCTTAATAATTAAGACGCATAAATTGATAAACAAAAATAAGAGTGAGGTCCACACACACACACACACACACACACACACACACACATACTTGCCCAATCGGCTGGGGCTGTAGAATACACCGACTGCTTCTCTGCAGAGGGGTAAGACACCCCCCCAACGAGTGTCCTGGATATGACGCTAAACAATCTGATGGTGAGGTTTCAGCAATGCAGGAGCTTTGGGATATGTGGAGTACTCCTTCATTGCCATCGCTCCCAGGTCCACTCTGGCCCGGAGTGATAGCACCTGATAGGGCCCTATCTATGGGTTAAATACAACTAACAGCATACTTATGCTAAAATGAATTGAGTAAACTGAATAGCTTGAAATAGAAACGTTTTTGACAATTAAACCGTACTTACATTTAAACTGCATGCTTATGCTTAACCGAATTATTTCAAATAGAACTGTTTTTCGACATTAAAACTGTATTTACACTTAACTGAATTATTACATATAACTGCTTGAATAGTTTGAAATGGAAATGTTTTTCACAATTAAACCGTACTTACATTTAAACTGCGTGCTTATGCTTAACTGAATTATTTCAAATAGAACTGTTTTTCGACATTAAAACTGTATTTACACTTAACTGAATTATTACATATAACTGCTTGAATAGTTTGAAATGGAAATGTTTTTGACAATTAAACTGTGTACTTATGCTAAACGGAACTGTTTTCAATAGAACAGATTATTTACATAAAAATGGATTTAGCGTTAAATAACCTACAAAGGTTGATATGCCATAAAACCCAACAAACCAACAAACCAACATACACATACACACACACATAAATATATTGGTTTTAGTTTTAGTCAGAATTATTCTGATGATCCGGTTAGCAGGAACCTAGGTAGATTACTTCTGTAGGTATTGGCATTTATATATATTATATATATATATATACATATACGAGGTGCGTACGATAAGTTTCCAGACTTTTTTTCGTATGGGCACTTTTATTGATAGTACACACAGGAAACTCTAATCCCCTTCGAAGCAATCTCCTCCGGCTTCAATGCACTTGTACTGTTCCGACAACTTCTGGAAGGTCACATGGAAGTCCTCTTGTGTGAGCGTGTCAATGACCTTCGTCACGGCCTCTTTCATCTCCTCAATTGTCTCAGAACGACAGCCTCTGAGATTAGGGAATAATCAAAAGTTACAGGGAGCAAGGTCTGGACTATAGGGAAGGTGAGGAAGTGTTTAGATGCCAATCTTGGTTAAATAGTCTGTGACAAGGATGGGGTTATGGACTGGTGCATTGTCCTGGTTGAAATACCACTGACCCAATTTGAGTGCTGGCCTCTTCCGACGGAATCTCTTCCTGAACTCCCTTAAAAACTCAACATAGTATTCCTTGTTGACTGTCTGTCGAATGGGAACCCAGTGCGTGTAGATAATGCCAGGGCTGTCAAAAAAAGGGATCATTAAACGTTTGTGGGTAGATTTGCTCTGTCTGGCCTTCTTGGGTCTGCGAGAGTCACCATGCTTCCACTGAGAACTCTGTCTCTTGGTCTCTGGGTCATAGCAGTAGATCCAGCTTTAATCGCTGGTCACCAGAACATCAAGAACTGCAAGATCTGAATTGATCAGCTCGACCATCTTCCTGCTGTCATGACAACGTCTTTCTTTCTGATCTTTTCTGAGCACCCTTAGGACAAACTTCGCGCAAATCTTCCGTATCTTCAGTTCCTCGCGAATAATTGTGTGTACAGTTCCCACACAGCATCAAACTGTGCACTTATTGTCTCTAAAAACACACACGGTCCTTATCCATGAAATTCTTTATTTGGCCAATCAACTTTGGTGTTCTGACTTCCTTACTCCTCCCACACCTCTCATCATCCCTCACAGACTCCATGCCATCCTTGAATCTCTTATGCCACTCAAAAACTGATGCTTAATTCATGCAAGATGCTCCAAAAGCAGTCTGAAGCATTCCATAAGTTTCTGCGGCATTTTTTCCAAGTTTAAAACCGAATTTTATGGCATATCGTTCTTCTAAACTGTCCTCACGTCCAGATTGTGTATTCCAATTGCTGCTGTAGCTGTTCATTTGAACCTGAAATCATAAAAATTGGTCAGTTATCTCATAAGATGTATAGCAATAACATACTGAATTTTCAAGAGTCTACAATTTTAAATGCCAGTACAAAAAAGTCTGGAAACTTATTGAAGGCATTATATATATATATATATATATATATATACGATAGTGGGCTGAAAAGTTGATTGGATGAAAAGATCATTTGATGATGTCATATCTGAAATTGATGATTCTTTACCAATGGGTTCCAAGCACTGAAACACCAATGTAAGTAGAGTGTAGACCACAAGAGGAATTATGTTGAAAAATTAACATAATTTGGTCACATTCCATGATAGTATCTTCCTGAGTTTATGAGATTTTCAGCAGACTCTCATATATATATATATATATATATATATATATAATTGGATAAATCAAACACTGAAACCCGAAGAAAATGATAAGATGGTGGGGAGGAAATAGGTGTAGTATGGAGGAGGAAAGGGTTTTCTTATCATTTTCCTCACTTGCTTTTAAATAGAAAAACCCAGAAAACTGTCTCAGTTTGAAAAAGTTCGATGGGATAAAAAAAACGAAATATCAAGCATCTGAATCTGAGTTAAGTGTTTGATTTATCCAACTTTCCACATATTTCTATATAGTGTCAGATTTACCCCAATGTATCATTTAAAAACACACATACACATACATACATACACACACACACACATATATATATGTGTGTGTGTGTGCGTGTGTGTGTGTACATATAGATATATACATATATATATACATGTATATATATATACAAATATATATAAATATATATATATATTCATAAATATATATATATATATATATATATATACACACAAACAGACACACATATTGTTCGCGAATGGCCCGGGAGACCAGGTTTCAATCCCAGTTCGGATCACAAAATGGTACTTGATACTTCCTTGCTTAAAACTTATCATTATAAGGTGCGTATCAAGGGTAAAGTGGAGCAAACCAGTGAAAGGAGTAGTGCCCTCTCTAACACCTTCGTGTGGTAGCTATTGAATAGGGAGACTTTGGGTCACCCTCGACTACTGTCGCCAACTTTTTTTAACTTTATATAGATATATCCATTATCACTGTGAATATTGGGGAAATATTTTATTCACTTAAAAAACAGAGAATTCACATGCAGTGGACAAAGAAATTTTTGTTTGTTTTTTCTTAACTTTCTGCTTTTTTTCCAAATTAAACGAAATAGTTCATACCTTCCCAAAGTGTATTTGCCCGAAAGAGAACGTCATAGCACGATTAGAGTTCGAACTCGTTTACTACGATTCCGCAGTCCATCGCGTTAACCATTACACCACGAGGACACCCCCGTTTACAATGATAGAGCTTTCAACCATTCAAATTGGCTCATTTTTAGCTGCCATAATTTTGCTATACCGGGTTGACTTCAAGAATACCTTTGAGGCATTTATTTATGGTGAAACGGGGAAAAGAAAAACTTACAAGGCATCGAGTTCCTGCGAAATTTATGCCAGTCTACTAACAGATGGATAAAATCATAACAACTAAGAAGCTATATAATCAATCTACTCTTAGGATTTACCTTTGGGAAATATTTCATTCCGAAAGCTGACATCCCACCTAAAATGCCATTGATTTCGACAATAAAAGAGATAGAAGAAAATAAGCTCAGAGTCCTCAAAACGACTTCTTTAACGCATTGCATAAATGAAGAAATGCTTGCCATTTTGAAATAATTGGGCAGAATTGAGAATTTTAAAGTTCTATTAAGTCGTAGGTAAAGCTATGAATTTGTTGGTTTTTTAATAAAGGTTTTTGGACACAGTTCATTGCTCACGAAAAACTTTCAGCTGAATACGTAACGATTTTATATTATTTGTTTACTCTTCAGTTGAAAGCCTCTGCGAGAAAACAAATAAATTGGTTTTGACACAAATCCATTATTTGTAACATTATAACAACTAAATCTACCAAGGACATGACGCCGAATAGATACATGATAACTACACATATTTAGACTATGACATTCTGTTATAAATCGTTTCTGAATTCTGTTTGTGATATGGATAAAAAAATGCTCTAACTTGCCTTTGATGAGAAAAAAGAACGACAGATACGTTGGTCACTAAAGAACAGCACACCGTTTTTTTCCGATGTTACCTTTTTCTTCTGACCAATTTGAAAAAGAAAGACATGAAATGGCTTTGCAAAGACGATAAACAATTGCCGCTTCCAGTGGTTGTGTTGGTTTCACTTAAATCCAAAACTGCTCAACTTTACTATCCGAGATTCGATCCAAACTTTACAGCGCTCGTATCTCTCAAAGACTCACGTGACTTGCTCAAATGAGTGAACACCTCCGCGTTTCCCAGACATTGATTTGAACCAAAATGCTATTTATAATCGTTCTACTCAATTCCTACTCTTTGGCAGATACGAACTTTGACCTGTCACCTGTCAAAAGACGACCAGTAATCGTGACTGCTGACCGGTCTCCTGTCAATTATGTCTCCGCAAATCTCTGCCACATCAGCCATCTATCCAAAGTCCTGACAAGTAATTTACTAAGCTTAGCTTAGCTGGCACAAGACCAGAAATATGAGAGCCGAACCCACTATCAGTGGCTTGCTTTTCTAGCTCGTTAACCTTTATACAGCACAAAGTACCCCTACGATCCCTCGACAAATCATTTTTATTCGATTTTTCTTTTCTTTTCTTTTCTTTTTCTTCTTTTGTACAATTGAAATGAAATATGTCAGTATAAGTATAATAAAGTCTGAATTAACATGACAGAAAAATTAAAGCTTCTTTTATTTACAATTATTCGTCGCAAGAGTCATTAATTTTGGATAACTTTAGTTGACCCAGTATATATTTTAGATATAGAACACATTATGCGTCAAAAATCGGTAAGAGAGAAAAATGGACGCCGGAACATACTCCAGTTGAAAACGATTTACCGAAGCGCTTTTTATTAGACTATCCCAATGTAAACTAACTGGAAGGAAGTAGTAATCACTTGTTTTAATATCGATGAAAAGCAAAGAAATCAACTCTTCCGAATTTGTTTTTTTATCAAAATACAGAAGAGAAAATAAAGAAGAAAAATACTAAGATGAATCTTATACGAAAATATCACAAACACACACGCACGTACACCCCCCATATATATATATATATATATATATATATATATATATATATATATATATATATATATATATATAATATCAAAATAGTTTAAATTATGAAACAACTCAGGACATGGAGTTTCAAAAAGTTGATTGTCTGTTAAGTTACTTTTAACTAAGTGTGAATGGAGAAAAAAAGAATCAATAATTTGTTTTACGATAGATAGATAGATTGATAGATACCTGAAGCAGCCATAGCGAATCAATTTTTGTTCGAATCTGATCATTTAGTATCTGGGCTTTGTTTTTTGGGGTTTTTTTAATATCCCCCAGCTATATTTTAAAACAATTCTATTATTGCTTGTAAAACATTTTTAGAAAAAGTATCATCTTAATTGTTTTGGTGAGTTTGTAGATGTGTTTCAGTCACTCACTACAATCAGTGTTCCTATCTATCTATCTATCTATCTATCTCTCTATCTATCTATGTTCATTTCTCTCTCTCTCTCTCTATATATATATATATATATATATATATATATACATATATCCCTGTCATATTTTTCTTCTTCGATACCACATTTCATTAAAGTATCATCTTAATTGTTTTGGTGAGTTTGTAGATGTGTTTCAGTCACTCACTACAATCAGTGTTCCTATCTATCTATCTATCTATCTATCTATCTATCTATCTATCTATCTATGTTCATTTCTCTCTCTCTCTCTCTCTCTATATATATATATATATATATATACATATATACATATATCCCTGTCATATTTTTCTTCTTCGATACCACATTTCATTATATGTATTCTATAACCAAACAACGTATACGTGATTTTGTTTTCTTTTTCTTAAAGAACTTCCCTTGCTTCAATAATTTTTCCTCTCAGTCGAATCTCTTGACTCTAAATATTCGTGTCAATCAAATAGTAGTAAACGAGAAGCAATGAAGACTTCGCGCCGACATGTCTGTTTCCAAAAATAGCCCAATCGAAATGATTGGCAAAACAGTGACCAAAAGCACGAAAATAAAACTCAACTTTAAAGTGCATCAGCGGAGATGAAGTAAATATTTTCCTTGGGTGTGCGTCCGTGAGTATGTCAGTGTGCATATCTATGTGTGTGCGTACTTGTTCGTTCAAGAAATTAATGCGACTAATCTTTTTAAAATTTTCAGGTTGGGAACCCTGACTGAAAATTATATAATCAGCGTCGACCTTGAGCATTCGTAAAAACATTTGTATGACTTTTAAGAATTCATATTCATCCGAGTAATCTTGGATTATTACAAGTCTACTTGGTTAAATGAGCCATAAAAATGGGACCAATATCAAATCAAATTTCAAGAGAATGCAACAGAAAAAAGATAACAGATTTACACAGGCTTGTGGCGATCAATTTTTATTCAGAGCCCATGTTTTTAGGGAGGTGCATTTTCAGATGAGAGAGTGACTATGGAAAATTAATCCTGTTCAGGTCGACAGACTGAAGGAAATGCGTTTAACAGTAGTGATGAATTAATATTGATCACATGATTTTCAATCAATGTTGCCGACCTGAAAAATTAGAAACAATCAACCTCATTACATTCTCAATACAAAAAAGAAGGTTTCATTACTTTCTTTTTTGTAAAAGAAAGCGTAAACACATAAAAAAAAAAGTTATCCAAGCCAAAAGAAAATATCTGATTAGCTTCTCAAAATCTTTATGCATAGAATATTTCTTCAGTCTTTGGAAATACATTGAGTGAAAATTAAATTCTGACTACAGGTTTCAATTTACTTATGGTTAAATCTACATGTAATATTGCTGGATTACAGTAAATAATCAAATATACACAGCAATACGAACACTGGTTTAAGAATAAAGTATAAGTGGGGAATAGGAATGCATAGAAGCCGTTGAGGACGTTCCAATCATTGATATTGATCTTTCTCTAACTGGGAAGAATCCAATGATTGGCTTCTATCTGAAATGATTGGATCAACTGATCCTATTCCTGTTCTGTCCCTATTCAAATGCCAAGGAGCATCCTAATGTTGTTCTGTGTGATCTCTGCTCTTCATAATAAAGATAAACGGATCAAGATTTGCCACCCAGGTTACCTAACTCAGTGCATCTGGATAATTTATAATACTGGTTTGCGTAGTGTTGTCAGTGACGACTGCTATGTTAGTGATCGCGATTTTTTCGACTAGGGAGGAAAACATATAAAAGTACGACTTGACTTTAAGTCTTTTCGTTGTATTCTCTCTCTATTCAGTTTTTAAGGCCGCAGAAGCAAAAGGGGTTTTAAATAACAGGCACAACGGGACTAGCTTCTTCGTTCTTCGAAGAACAATCTCTTCTCGTCTCTGATTCCTCTTTATCTGCAACAAACGTTTGTTACCTTGTAGCCCAACCAGCAAAACAGAAAAAGAGATCTAATCTCGAAACCGTGATATATATATAGATATATATAGATATATATAGATATACATATATATTTGTGAGTGTGTGTGTGTGTGTTTGGTTTTATGGCACATCAATTATTGCAGGTTATTAATGTCAAATCTGTTTTAATACATAAAAACAGTTCTATTTCAAGCAGTTCAGTTTAGCATAAGTACACAGTTTAGTTCTATTTAAACCATAGACAGGACCCTATCAGATACTACCACTCCTGGCCTCAGTGGACCTGGGAGAAATGGCAATGAATGGGTACTCCGCATTCCCCAAAGCTCTGGCATTACGGGAACTTCACAATCAGATCGTTTAGTGTCATACGCAGGAAACTCGTTGGTGGTGGAGGGGGGTATTACTCCTCTGCAGAGAAGCAGTCGGTGTATTCTACAGCCCCAGCTAACTGGACAAGTGTGCGGTGGGTTGACATCTGCAAGACGGGTAGCGGGGTATTAGATCAAGCTTTCTTCTTTCAGCTTGCCCAGATGAAGAGAAGATGTATTCCGCCAATTCGTCTTAGTTTCGACTGCCCGCTTGTTAATAACTCATCTATTCACGCACTACTACCACTTGCTGCCAATGCTATAACTGTATCATGTTCCTCCATCTGCTATCTGAGGAAAATTATGCTTTCTCAGGAAAATTAACTTTTTATACAAAAAAATGTTATGGCTACACATTTTTATGGGTTATACTGTAAATTATAAAGGAAGATAACTAGATAACTATTAAATTATAATCATAGAGTACTTCTTTTTTTATTTATGTGAAATTAATTATATAAATTAAATACATAGGATTTAATTCGATACTATTTTAAATAACAATAAAAGGTGACCTTCAAATATGAATTTAAGTATGTGATTTTTGACAAATATTTAGGGGATTTCTCGTAGCTAAAGTGGACTACGACCTCGAAGTGTAAACAAGTTCGAACTCTAGTCGTAATTTGACGTTCACTTTCGGATTAATATTCTTGTGAAAGGTTCGAACCCCCTTATCCCCTACAACAATAGGTTAAATAGTATCACTGCTGTTTTCTACAAGGATGGAGTTGGAATAAAATAACCTGACATGCCATGAAACAAAAAAGCCAAAGCAAACATGTTTAGTTAAGAATAAATTAATGATACACCTAGATATATTTTTTTCTTTCTTGAATAAATGACTAAGCAAGGCCAATTGCTACTTTCGAAGTGTGTCTTTTCAAGTATCAATTTCCAATCTTAGTTAAAGATGTGGTTTGACTGGGGCTTTCACAAAGAGAAAATATCGAAGAGACTTGACACGTTTTGTCTCTGATCTCACGTATGCATGGTATCGCCAACGTAAAAAGGCCTTGTGCCACACCCGATTCTCGAGGGAACGTTGTTGGGAATATGGATTATCTCCTCTTTGATAATCCAAGCTATAAAAGCTGTACATTTCCGCTTGTCAAGTTGACGAGTAGTAAGATTCTTAATTGAATAAAAGATTACTAGACAGAATATCTTGTCCTGTTTTCATTACACGTTAGTAAATAATTTTTCTTCCCATGAGTCGATTTACTACAGTTAGAAATTATAGTTAAATGTGAAAGAGATTCAGCTTTTAGGAATTATATTATCACTCAAGTATAAAACCAGGTCTTTTTTCTTATTCTTGAAAAATAAGGGTCTGGTGTTTGGCATCATTAAGCACACAATCTAAAAGAAAACTTTCATCTTGCTTCTCGGTTCATTAGAGCAATGCCTCGGAAATTCTGAAAATTCTTTTCATGCTGGGATATTATTAAGGCACTTAAGTGAATATTTGTAAGCAACATGAAAAAGAAGGATAACTCAGGTAAATAGGTTTTCAAGGAGTTATTTACTAATATATATATATATATATATATATATATATATATATATATATGTGTGTGTGTGTGTGTGTGTGTGTGTGTGTGCCTGCGTGAGAGATGATCAAAAAGTATCGAGACAGGAGTGATTTTTTTAGAGTTCAAAATTAAGATGAAAAACACGTTAAAAGACATAGGGCAGCTCAGCTTTATATCATATTAAAAGATGAAATCCTGCTGTTATTACATCAGTAATTCTTTTTGTCAGGTGAAACTTTAAATCTCGGTAAATAGCCTTGTAAGTAAACACTCATAAAAGAAAACAGAAAACGACATCACCGACTGTGAAAAAGAAAAAGAAAAAGAAAAAAAAGAAAAACGAACAAATGCTGTCTTGTGCTTTTCATTTTTTATTTCACATGGAACTGTTAGCAACATAGTATATCCCAAGCAAAGGGGTAAGTCCCCTCCTAAATTGGTGTGTTGTGGATACGACATTAAACTGTATCTGATGGTGAGGCTCCAATTCTGAAGATCTTAGGAGTATGGAGTACTATTTCATTGTCAGTACTCCCTGCTCCACTGATCTGGGATGACAGAACCTGTTGGGACCCCATCAATGGGTCAAATAGATCCGTTTAAAAATGAATCATATCCGATTGGGCTGGGTGTAAAAATCACTTAAATAACTAAGCAAAAAAAAACGCAATCCCTACAACTCAAGGCATGAAATAATCCTAGTTGGGTTGATATTCCATTAAAATCACTTATTCAATCAATATTTTCGAAGTTTATTTTTAGTATTTATGCATCTAAAAAGTCCATTGACATATTTTTCAGCGTTCTAAACACAGAATAATTATAAATCTGTTTAGTGGAAATTCAAATGAAGTGATTATATATGGAATTTAGAAATATATATATATATATATATATACAGAAACGAAGAATATATATATATATATATATATATATATATATATTCTTCGTTTCTATGTAATACGATCACATAATAGATATTTAGATAAAACAAAAAACAAGTCATCATTACAGGCTAGAATATACCAACCCTCGTGGCGAAAGAATTTAGAGGAGTTCTATCAATGGCACGTCAAACCTACTTACATCAATTAGAATAACGTATTCTATACCCTTTCATGTGCATATTCGTAGTTGCACAAGTCAGTTTTTCAAGTGAATATACTTCTATATAAATCTTACTAGCTGACATACCTGTATTCGCCGCGTAAGAAAATCAAGACTTTCATTACAGATACTGAGAGAAGAGTCAATTTACTCAAGATGACACGTATGGACAATGCTCTAGGATTCCAGTAAATAATCACGTACAATACATTCACAGGTTCCAAAATAAAGGATGCGTTAATTGTAGGTTGGTTGATTGCTTTCTTTTACGGTATATCAATCCTTTTCGGGTCATTTAACGCCGAATTTAATTTCAAACAATTCAGTTTAGCATAAGTACGCAGTTTAAATGTTAAAACGGTCCTACTTCAAGCAAATCTGTTTAGCATTAGTACACAGTTTAGTTCTTTTTGGCCCATAGATAGGACCCTATCAAATGCTACCACTCCTGGCTACAGTGGACCTGCGATGACAATAAAGGGGTACTCCGCATTTCCCAAAGCTCCAGTATTACCATCAGATTGTTTAGTGTCATTTCTAGGACACTTGTTAGGGAAGTCTTGCCCCACTACAGCTCAGCGCCGACTGGGCAATCAGATTGTCTAGTGTCACACTAGGACATTTGTTGAATGAGTCTTACCCCTCTGCAGAAATTCAGTCGGTGTATTCTACAGCCCCAGCTGACTGGGTCAGCGTTAACCGTAATTATAAAAGACAAATAAATATAACAGTTGATAATTCAGCAATTATGTTTTTTTTTATGATCGACAGTCGATTCGCACTGAAAACACTGATTCCTACAAGCTCACCGATGCTAAGTACCAGCGAGCCTTACAGTACTTATAGCCGGGTGATAATTTCCTAACAGCAGGTAGTGTGTTTTAAACAAAAAGGGGCCATCTACTCTCTTTGTGACAAGCCTTTAAAATTAGTAGACGTGTTCACATACATCGGTGGCAACATCTCATCGACTGAAAGTGATGTCAACATATACCTACCGAAGGCTTAGAATGTTATTAACAAGTTATCGATTATATGAAAATTTTATCTATACGGTAAAATGAAACGGAAATCTCCCAAGCTTTAGCTGTGTTCATACTACTGTATGGATATACCACAGGGACAGTAGAAACCCAAATAAAAAATTCAAATGGGAACTATATAAGAATCCTGAAAGCTGTCTTAAACAAATCTTGGAATCAACACCCCACAAAACAGCATCTGTACGGCCACCTATCTCTCATCTTACAAACCATCCTAATAAAACAAACAAGACATGTGAGGCACTGCTAGAAAAGCAAGGACGAGCATATAAGCAATGTTCTATTATGGAGTCGTATATATAGATTTACCAGTGTTGGCCGACCAGCAAAGACTTACATTGGATCTGTGCAGACACAGAATGCAGCCTATAGAACTTGCCAGGAACAATGGATGGTGAGAAAGAGAAAGAGAGAGAGAGAGAAAGAGAGAGAGAGAGAGAGAGAGAGAGAGAGAGAGAGAGAGAGTTGTATAGTGGCTCGTAACACATGACTTCCGGTATCGCAGAAGTATAAAAGACACCGTGTTTCTCAAGAACGGCAGACAAGAGACAGAAGCAGAAAGAGAGACAGAAGCAGAAGCAGAGACAGAAGAGCTCTAAAAGACCGTCCGCCAGTGAAAGACCAACTTCGGAGGTAACACCTACAGCGAGAGACTTATAATACTAGTCAGACTGTACCACTTGAGTAAATAATAATTGACTCTATTTTACTGTGTATCGTTTTCTTACCACGATACAACAGTAAATCCGGACAAAAACAAAACATGTTTTAATCGATAAATCTCATATCTTGAAATATTTCTCTGTAAAACCATTAATATTCATAGAACAATATTGACTTCATACGATAATATAAAAGGAGAATTGTTGTTATTTATTGAGCTTAGCTCAGTCTGACGCTTGTCTCATGATAATGATAATGTTTTACATCTCTAACTTGAAGAGATACATATAAATCGAATTAATAATGTTTAATTCCGTATGAAATTTTTTTTTTTAAAGTTTGAAAGTGTAATTTCTGCTTATCTAACACAATAATATGGACTCCCTTTGCTCATGGTTCATTATTAGGGATACCCCATTTATCGAATTGTTTCTTTCTTCACGAGGATCTTAAAAAAGCAACTTAAAACCTTTTTCTTATGTCCAATAAGTATGCATATGATATCTTGTAGTGCTAGTTATTTGTCGCTGCCTCCCACCAGACACGACTTGACACAAGGTCAAAAGCCCGAAGGCCGATTAAATCATATCTTGTAGTGCTAAATCAAAAAGATAGGCCGTTTACAGAGGACAGAAAAACAGAATCTACACAATAATATAAGTTAGTTGGCGACCGTAGTCAAGGACGACCAGATGGCTCCTTTTTCAATAGCTACTACACTGAGGTATATGGAGAGGGCGCTAAACCTTTCCCTGGATTGCTCCTTTACCCTTGATGCGTACCTTATATTGCTGAGGGTTAAGCAAGGAGGTATCAAGTACCATTTTTAAAGTCTTTGGTATGACGCGACCTGGGATTGAACCCATGTCTCCCGGACCATTGGTGAACACTCTACCCACTCCAAAAGAGAAGAATAGTAGTGACGCAAAAAATAATGACCGAACATCGAGCGTTACGAGAGCAGGAAGTTTCCTATATTCACCACAAAAAATTATACAAATTGACGAGCATACATACGTTTGTATCTGCGCTAATATAGTTGTGTATATGTAAACAGCTGAGTATTATACAAACTGTTCTGTAATATAAAATTGAACATGAAATCTTAGTTTTTATGAAAAAGTGTTTTAATAAATTTTCCAATGCTTTCCAGGCGATCATTTGAAAAATATTTGGTAATCTAATCTTTCTAGGGGCGGAGTTTATTGATAAAAACATAGTGCGGCGCACGTTGTCTGTAAATTAAAAAGTACATTTAAAAATGTATTTATATATTTTAGCTTATACGAGCAACTTGAACCGAATTATTTTTTACTAGGTTTTATTTAGTGTATTAAAGATATTTGTCAATGAGAAACCAGTGCTTGATGTTTATTAGTGACGTTTTAAATGTTATGGCCAACGTGAAACAAACAATCTCTAATTTCTACAAGAATAAAAACAATACTTGCCCTCATTTTACATTTAATGTTATTAAGAGGAGAAAATTTCAATTCGTATAAAAGATGTCTCAATATATATGGGACCCATGTGACTGCTAATAACTTTACTAATAATAAGTTTGTTCTTTTTTGTTTTAGATTTGAAAATAGTATAACAACTCTTAATTCCAGATCACAATGCCTTGGACAAGAGAGGAAAAAATATTTTGAGTCACTTCTTATTTGGAGACAAAATCATTCAAAACTGTTTCAAAATAGATACAATTAATATGATAATGATTTATTACTTAGACAAGAAATTCAAAAAAGATTTCTTGTCCTGGAAGCTGATAAAAAAAACAATTAAAAAAACATTGATTTAATGTCTCTCGCCCATAGGATGCGTTTTTAAAGAACGTGTTCCAAATGTCCGCAATTGCGCTGGTCTCAGTGAAAAATCATCAAGTGGTTTAATAATTAGCAGCTATTAGTGAGTTTGATTCGAACCGGGAGCATATCAAACTAGATCATCAGTTAAAGATTTTTTAGTGAATGAAGAATTCTATTCTCTTCTAAAAATCCCTAATGCATGAATAGTTAAGTCTTTGTGTTTGATTTGAATGCAATAATCATTGGATATAGAAAAAATAGTTTATTGCAAATATAATTTTTTTGAAAGGTTTTGGAACCCAATCATAATATTTCGTCTTTTATGATGCAAAATAAAATAATTTCTATTTCAAATTTGTAAAATAATTGACTACAATAAAAGTCATTTCATTTATGCTGGTTTTAATTATATCATTTGGAATCACTATGATGACGGTGCTTATGACTGCATCTTTTGCAAGGAAAAGTAGACCCGACAAAGTGTGCTCTGGGTATGACACTAAATTACATCTGCTATTGACGCCCTCGTTCTATAACTCTAGGGAGCGTGGATTATCCTCTCCTGAGCTGTGGAGTAACTCTTCTAGAGCTTTAGGAATGTTTTGCATTCCTTCTTTGAATTAAAAACCTGAGAAGTGTTGTTAGGAGAATCTGTGGTTTTCAGTTTCACTATTCTTCCGATATCAGCTCATCCCAAAAAGAGCAGGTTTCACTTCTATAAACAAATTTTCTGTGTAAGATATTTGTTATATATATATATATATATATATATATATATATATGCGTGTATGCATATACGTGTGCTCGTCTGAGTGTATAGACACACACACACACACACACACACACACACACACATATATATATATATATATATATATAGAAAGAAAGAGAGAGAAAGAGAGAGAGAGAGTACTTCATACCAGTGTGACAGCCCTCCCCCTCTGCTCTTGAGTTCAAATAAGTTTACTGGTGCATATGTGTTTAGTTACATATAGATTAGATTGAATGTATATATATATATATATATATATATAAACGCGCGTGTGTGTGTGTGTGTGTGTGTGTGTGTGTGTGTGTGTGTGTGTGTGTGTGTGTAACAGATAGGAATATCTATGCACCGGTGTGTATATATATATATATATATATATCCAAGTATGAGTATGTGTGCATATGGGCCGAGGTGTGTACACATATATCTATGTGCAGTTAGGCCCATCTCTGCATTGATGTGTTGATGGTGATATTAGGAGAATGGATGAACCAGTCAAAAGTTCAGAAAACTCTAGATGAAAATGATTTATTTTTATGTCTTTTGTTAAACACGAATTTTTTGGTGTTGACCGGTTGATGATAAATATTAACTTGTTATTATCTAAAGTTGTGCAATCTGTTTTTATGAGGAAGATAGAGGTGAGTACCCCATATATGCTGGGCATAGTAGTTGGAGTGATGAGAATTAAGGCTAGAGAACAATGGAAAGTGTAAACCGGCCATGTTGCGATATTAACTGTTTGTGAAAGTTCACATCTACTTATCTTTGTTAAACAAGTTATCCTCGAAGTCTTGTCTTTGTTCTTTTTCTTTTTCTTTTTCTTGGTTTCAACGTCTCGTGACTCGTGCAACTTTAACTAAGCTTGCAAGGTTTTATAACATTGGGGCTGACATCGTTATGCAGCAAGTTGCACGGGCAGCCAAGTGATTGCGTCAAATCAATGCTCCGTGTGTGTAAATAAACTTTATCCGTTGGTAAAGCTTCAATTAGTGAGCTTTGAGTAGAATTGAATCACATATTTGCTAACATTACTCTCAGGTCCATACTGTAGTAGTACTTGTCGGGGTCCCATCTTGGGGTCAAATAGATCCATTTGAAAATTATCATTTTAGATAGGATTATGTGAAACGATACAAATGTATGCAAACAAGTGATTATTATTAAATAGAGTTATTAATGTTTGATCGGAACAAATGAAACAATTTAATTGTTTAAATTAAATTTTTATCAAGTATAATTACTTAAAGCTATAATTTTTTTATAAAGTTTAATTATTATTACGATTTACTCCCTGAGTTTTTCCCATCAGCGTTAGCTGATGGTTTTTCACTAAAATTTAAGTGACAACAAGTCTCCTCAAGTCTCCGGGGTTCTTCTTAGTATTCTGGCCGTTCTCAATAATGTAGTAGTTTGGATGGTCTTCACTCGTCTTGATATTTCCAAGTCCTCCAGTCCTTTCATCAATCCTTCGGTGACTGTATCAAAAGCACCACTTACAATTGCTATCATATTTACCCAACCCCTCCGCTCGGACAGGATATGACACAAGGTCAGTTTTTATGCGGAGTTTAACAGGTTTGAATTCAGAGTTTTCCTTCTCCTAGACTAGTTGCCTCACCAAGGCTGAAGAACCTAGTCTGCCCTACTATTTACCCATAGCTGGAGGGAGAATAATTGGATTCATACCATTCCCAAGGGTATTAGTGCTATGTGAAATGCAATCAGCCTCGTCCAGGATTTGAACTCGTGTCGCCGTGTTCATTTCCTACGACGATAACCATTACACCACTTACAATTGGTATAAACGTCACTTTCATGTTCCCCAGTTTTTTTTCAATTCACTTGCAATGGTCGAGGCATTTATCCTTCTTTTCATTTTCTTTCAGTTTTACTCTGCGATTAACCGGGACTGCAAAGTCCACAATTTTGCAAGTTCTCTTTTTTTGTTGATTATTATAGCGCCTGGTCGTCTGGCAGAGATTAGGTGATCCGTTTGTATGTTAAAATCCCATAGGAGTTTATGTGTTTTATTCTCCAGGAAAGTTTCTGGGTTGTGCATATACCATTTGTTCGTATGGTTAAATTTAAATTTCTTGCATAACTTCCAGTGGATCACCTTGCCCACCCAGTTGTGTCTAGTCTTATACTTCTTTTGTGATAGCTTGCTGCATTCATTTATTTTGCGATTGATAACCTACATTTGCTATTTTGTTGCATCTTATTTATTCTCGCTTTGATATGATTGGTTCTTATAGCGTTGTTTTGAGATACAATTAGGAGAGATTCAATTTCTCTCTTAAGATTTCCCTTTCTTAACAACGTCGAGGTTTTCTTGTGTGAGATGTTGCTTATTAATCGCTTAAAACGTCCATAAAGTTGCTTTTCTTCCCATTTTTGTTTTCTAGTTATTGTCGTTCGGTTAGTCCCCGTGTTGTCAGTATTGTTTCTGGTGGCTGTAAGCAGTATTTCTCCGCGCTTTTCTATGTAGTCTTTCAGTCATTTTATCGAAGCGTCAATGCTGTCTTCAATGCTGACAAGTTCTCTTTTTCCTCCTTTTCTTGATACATATAATCTGTCAACGTCATCTCTGGGATTTAATGCTGTATGCATATTATCATTATTATTGTAATTGTAATTATAATTATTATTATTATTATTATTATTATTAATTACTTGAAACAGTATAATTGCTTTCATGATATTTCTGTTAGAGACGAATTTTTGAAACTATAAAAATGTATGCAAAGAAATAACTATCGTGAAGTAGGAATGATTACTTGAAACTATATAGCATAACATAGTAATACTTTGAACCATTTAACTGTATGCAGACAGATTAATTAGGCATAGAATTGCTATGTAACTGTGTGCAAATAAAACTATTAGTATTTGATCGCAATACATGAAATCATTTAACTACGTGTAAATAAAACTGTTTGTGTTTGATAGCAATACTTGAAACTTTTAAACTGTTTGCAAATAAATGAGCTTTGACTCGATTAAAAATTGTTACTCACAAACTCTTCGTTTACAAATTATATATATTCAATATATATGTATAAACATCATTTGGCAATTAATAAACTACAAGGATTTATATGCCGTAGAACGCAACCCACAAACTTTTTAAAAGATCATCACCATCATATCGTGCCGCTAGCACGGATACCCCTGACCCTCTCTCGCCACTTCTCCCTATCGTTCATCGCCTCTGGCAGGTCTTCACATATCCTCACATAACTGGTCGTCCTGCTTTTTCTTGGCCATATGCGGGGGTCCATAGGAGTACATCACTGATGAGTTTGTCCTTGCTTCTCCAGCAGTGTCCTGCGTGTCTGTTTCGTCTAATTTGTATAGTTTTCGTGATGGGAGGCAAGTGGCCGTATAGTTGGTGTCTCGTGGGGTGTTGCCGCCAGGACTTGTTTATCATTAATTCACTGAACTTAAAAATAGAAATAGTAATCGACTATGATTAATCTAAAAATAAGATTTTTGGTTGAAATTTATGCAATGTTATTCCATATTGAACTGGACTGATGAATGTAGAGCAAGCCTTTTTTTGTGTTAAAGAATAGAATAAAAATAAGCTTTACGAGAAAGAAGATAATATTATTCTCAAAGCACTTTGATTTTAGCTTTAAGTACAATCAAACCATATGCGGGGGCCCATAGTATATCACTTATGAGCTCGTCCTTGCTTTTCCAGCAGTGTCCTGCATGTCTGGTTCGTCTAGCTTGGATATTTTTCGTGATGGGAGGCAGGTGGCCATATAGTTGGTGCTTTGTGGGGTGTTGCTACCAGGACTTGTTCAATATTGCTCGCAACATTCTTGTGTAATTGCCGTCTAGCTTCTTCTCAAGCCGTTTATTTAGCGTCCAAGTAGGGCATCCATATATTTTCCTATAAACTATGAGTATAATTAGGAATAAGGGATAATTATCAAGAAATATAAAAAGTGCAATTTTAAAAAATGCTGTAGAATTAAAAATATATTTATGATCCCGATCAAACATTTTCAAAATGAGTCAATTTCGGCAATAAAAAATATATCAAGTTAGTATGCCATTAAACAAATAAACGAAACGAAACGGAACGGAACTATTTAGGGTACACAACTAGGACGCTGTAATTCATAATTTGGGAATTGCTGCCCTATAAAATGTAATACAAAAGTGTTTGTAAGAAATGATTTTTTTGGTGGAGATTCAAGTCCTCAATCGGTTACTATTGAAATGACGTTTTATCACACTTGTAGCCATGTGCAAGATATGTAAAAATTCATATTTAAATGTTAATTGAATAGAATTACAAACCTTTGACTTCGTATAGAACGTTGAAGACTTATGATATGAAGTATTTAGCGATCAATCACCAAGCTGATATCTCCAGAAAAAACAACTTTTGCAGAACTCACCTGGAAATGAAACGAAAAAATAAAAGTTAGTCGTTAGCCTGCAAATATATATATATATATTGTTGGATGAATGGTATGATGCTAAGTCTAACGTTAAGTTGGGCGGGTTTCAATCCCAGCTTCGAACGTCCTACGTGTCTAGCCATACTGAAGAGTTGTGATGTCCGAGGATGACAATATATACGCTCCCCCACGGGGGTTGAGCACTCTGGCAAAGGAATTTACTGCTGCCACTCGCATAATGCAAAGTTCTTCGAATGAATTGAGCACTCTGGTATCCGGTAAAGTATAAATGTAAACAAACGAAAGCTACAACTGAATGCCTTATAATTCCCGAGCTGGTTGGCCTAGCAGTATGATACAAAGTCTAACTCAATGTTGGGCGGGTTTCGATCCCAGCTTCAAGCGTCCTACGTGTCTAGCCACACTGAAGAGTTGCGTATCAACGAAACAGTCTGTATGTGGATGTCAATATATATATATATATATATATATATATATATATATATATATATATTGAAGACATTTATTCAGTATATACAGCATGGATATGCAAGTTGCATAACGGAAATTGTGTAAGCTATGTTAAAGTAAGCTATGTTAAAATTACGACTGTTTGTGTTCAAATCCTATGCAAACCGTTAGGTATTACAAAAGGGCAAACTGTACTATCTGGCTTTGATTAGACGACCAGTTTTGGAGAGAGATAACTCAGAATACAAATACCTTTCAAAAACCTTATGATTTACTATAACAAACTAAACCCATTACTCACCATGTCTTCCTCAATTTGGAAAATGCCTGCATTATATTATATTTTAAAATTTCTAGTTATTTTGTTATGAGAAGAGGTAACCTAAACGATATATATATATATATATATATATATATATATATATATATATATATAAATATATATAATGAAAGATTTTTAATAGTTTATAAACTACACACATAGACATTATTTTTTGGTTGGTTTGTTTGTTTGGATTTTATGAAATATCAACCTTTGTTGATTATTTAATGCCAAATTCATTTTTATACGAATAAACAGTTCTATTTCAAACAATTCAGCTTAGCATGAGTACTCAGTTTAATTATCGAAAACATTTTTATTTCAAACAATTCAGTTTTGTATTAGTATAGTTTATTGTTTATACATAGCTGAATGTCAAAACATTTCTATTTCAAACAATTCTGTTTAGCATACAAAAACAGTTCTATTTCAAACAATTCGGTTACCATAGGTACGCAGTTCAAATGTCAAAACAGTCCTATTTTAAGCAATTCAGTTTAGCATAAGTACACAGTTTAGTTCTATTTGATCCATAGGTGCTACCACTCTAGGCCAGAGTGGACCTGAAAGTGATGTCAATGAAGGGGTATTCCGCATTCTCCAAAGCCCTATTATTACTGGAGCCTCATAATCATATTGTTTAGTGTCATATTGAGGACACACGTTGGGGTAGGATCTTACCCTCAGCAGAAAAGCAGTGAATGTATTCTACAGCTCCAACGTTATTTTTTAATATGTTGAATTTCTTAATTCTAATATTTTTTCGAAGAATTTTTACATCAATAGCAAATGCAAAAACATTAAATAACAAATCAATAAATAAAATGAAACAAAATAATAAAAATTCAGATAAAAGAACGCTTAAAATCTGCTCATTTTTTCGTTTTAGTTTTTCATTTGAAAATAATTTTTCTGATGAGTCATCATATAATCACATCGCTCTGGAAATGGGTTCAAAGAACCAAAAAAGGTAAAAGATGACATATTTTTCATATATAAATAAATACATCTTTTGGATATTTGTTTTTTCCATATTTAAAAACCGTCAGATTTATTTCCATTTTCTCTAATATCTATCTACCAATCAAGCTATCTAGTTCTCTGTCTGTCTGTATGTCTGTCAGTATGTCTGTCTGTCTTGCTCACATACGTTTTTTGCTCACTTAGGAGGGACTTGATTTGTTCCTTGGTGCCTGAGCCGCCTCGTTCGAGGAATGCCAACGGGGTCAAGAACTTTTTCACCAACCGCGCATGAGTCTCGATTCGTGTTCGGCTCCCATCATAAAACGGCCTTGTGCTACACTCTACAGACTAATCTTATATATATATATATATATATATATATATATATATATATACTACCTGTCAAAAGTATTTGGCCAACCTCAAAAATGCTTATTTCTCATCCTAAATGTGTTATTTTTAATGAAACATGTTAAGCACCACAATGGTTTTATTTATTATACTAAATACAAGTCTTCACGACCCAAATTAAGCCAAAATTAATTCTGATAGAATGCATAATACTAAAAGACATGAAAAATGAATAATGTATATATATATATATATATATATATATGTGTGTGTGTGTGTGTGTGTGTGTGTGTGTGTGTGTGTGTGTGTGTGTGTGTGTTGGGTGTGTGTGTGGACTCAAAGTGTATCTATCCAATCAGCGGTGTGTGGAATAGAGTGACTGTATCTCCTGCTGTAGTGTGAGGTTGTTTTTCTCTGTTTTTCTCACCAGACAGAACAAGACACAAAGTCAATGATCCGAAGGTCGATTATAGAGGGGGTTGAGAGAGGGAGAGGTAAGGATCGAGCTGAGACTCGAACCCTGCCCAACAATGCTGGTTATCATCGCCCACCCGAAGGTGGCCCAACCGAACCTGGGAGCCTTTCGGCCTCGAATCTGTCCTTGACTTTGAATACTGCGCCGGGCCGAAGCCCGGCTGCCGCGTTTTATGCTGCCCAGCTACAAAGAGGAAGTGTATCGAGAGAACACTTAGCCATATTCGGTGGTGAGGCTCCTGTCCTAAAGTTTTTATGAATGTCGAGCCCACACATCCTTTTACTCACTCTCTAATCTGACCCGGATTTGTAGTACCTAAAAGAGTTTAATCAATGGTTAAATGAAATGTTATGAAATTATCAGTGTCTGATAACTGTGAGCAGAAATTGGTCAGTTAGTTGATAACGAAAAAAAGATTAGTTTTGTTTGGTTTAATTTTAGTTTGTTTCTTTGTTTAATGGCATTTCAACCTTTTTTGAATGCCAAAGCCGTCCTTCTAGAAGAACAGTAGAGGCACTGTTTAGCCTCTGGCTAGGAGGCTTGGTTTTATGGCATATCAACGATTGTAGGTTATTTAATGCCAAATTCATCTTTATACATATAAACAGTTCCATTTCAAACAATCAAGTTTTGCATAAGTACAGTTTTTGTTTATACACAGTTAAATGTAAAAACAGATTTATTTCAAACAATTCAATATGTACGCAGTTCAAATGTAAAAACAGTCCTATTTCAAGCAATTCAGTTTAGCATAAGTGCACCGTTTATTTCTATTTAACCCATAGATAGGACCCTATCTGGTGCTACCATTTCTGGCTAAAGTGAATCTGGGAGCAATGGCAATAAAGGGGTACTCTGCATTCCCCAAAACTCCAGCATTACTGGAGCCTCATTATCAGATTGTTTAGCCTTATATCGTGGACACTCGTGGGGGGAGTTTTATCCCTTTGCAGAGATGCAGCCCTAGCCGACTAGCGAAGAGAAAAAAGACTTAATTCAGCATTAAATAATCCAATAAAGATTGACATGCCGTAAAACCTACCAGCCAAATAACTATCATATTGAGTTTTATGTATAAAAAAAGGAGCATTTGATGACGTAGCTGATTAGACTTCCAATCTTCACAAAGAATTAAATTTCACTTGCGCAGAAAACATGGTAAAAATGAAATTTATCGAATGAAAACTTTTTTGAGTACATTAATTGAGATTCAGAACTACACAAACCGAAACTACGGACAGTTTTTCAAACTACCTACAATTACAGTGGCGATATCTTGTTCGTTAGTAACAAAACTTGAATAAGAAGATCCTCGTATGTCATTTTCATTAAAATATGCCAACAAGAGAGTCTTCTACCTAAATAAATTCTCCGCACTGTCGGATTCCTTTCCATTATTTATTTCCATACGTACGTATATATATATATATATATATATATATATATATATATATATATATATATATATATATATATATATATTCCTCCTTGTCCACTCAGATCCGAGTAGCAGTAATTTTTAAGATAAGGAAACTTGAAACCATTTAACTGCATGCAAATATATTGTGTCAAGTATAGTTGCTTAAAGCTACAATTGCGTAGGAAGGATTATTATTTATCAGAATCCATATAATTGCTTGAAAATTATTTGTATTAGGTTGGAATAAATTGTGCAAAGAATTTTTTTATAATTAAGTTGAGATGGTTAATTTGAAAAATCTAGAAATGACTTAATTTATATTTTTAGGACTTGATATCAAAAACTTTGTGTAACAAAATAAGAAAAAGTGTAATTTTAAAAATACAATAGCTTATTGAAAATACAGTTATTATTGTGCTCCAATGTTTACAAAAAAAACAACTTCCGGCATTAAATAAATCTTTGTTGATATTCTGTTAAACAAATACACTAAACCAAATTATTTAAAGGGAACATACTTCCCCCGGCCTTGTCTGGGCCGTCTGGCATTCGTGCCAGATGGGGTATCGAAACCAATGGCAGATTCGAAGCCGAAAGGCCCCCAACTTCGGTTGGGCCAGTCTCGGGTGGGCGAGCTGCTTTTTTGCCCCCTATGTACCCCTTGTATAGCACTAGATCTCACGGTCTAGTTCAAGCTATATTCTTGCATACGTGCTCGGGTTTAGATTTAGGTCCGTGATACTGCTTGACTCATTAGACCCACATTGCACTTAGTGGACCAATGACTTGCAGGGTTCGAGTCTGGGCTCGTTCCCGACCTTCCCCTCCCCTTTATCCCCACTTTAATCGGCCTTCGGGGTTTTGATCTTGTGTCAAGTCCTGTCTGGTGAGAGGCA
Source organism: Sepioteuthis lessoniana (assembly GCA_963585895.1). NCBI lineage: Eukaryota > Metazoa > Mollusca > Cephalopoda > Myopsida > Loliginidae > Sepioteuthis > Sepioteuthis lessoniana. Next base: position 178,223 of record CAUZXS010006362.1, read on the forward strand.
GTGACAAATAAACCGTCTGGCATTCGTCCCGGATGGGGTATCGAAAACAATGGCAGATTCGAGGCCGAAAGGCTCCCAACTTCGGCTGGACGAGCGTGCTGTAACATTGACACCTTTGTCCCCTATGTATAGCACTAGACCTTGCTATAACCCGGCATCCGTGCCTGGATCCAGATTTAGGTCAAAGAAACAGCTTGGCTCATTAAGCCCACATTGCACTTAGTGGGTCAATGAGCAGCACAGACCAGCAGGGTTCGAGCCTGGGCTCTTGCCCTTCCTTCCTCTCCCCAAATCTCCACTATAATAAATAAGTCTTGTCTGGTGGGAGGCAGTGATAAATATATACTTACATCACTTAGTGCATCGACAAAAATGTAATTAATTAGATAAAAACATTTGTTAAAACTGATTTTTTAAGATTATGTCATTGATAGTGTAAGGACATCAAAATTAATTATCTTTTTTCACTTTTCAAATAAAGACTTCGTCTCTATCTTTTTCTTTTTTTAAGATACTTTATTGATTATAGATTTATTTTAAAAAGTAGTTTTAGATAAATAAAGCTGCTAACATTCTGGACTGCAACATCATACTAAGTGAATTTGAACTTCAATCGCACAATTACGTTCATTTTGGACGAATCCCCTTAGAAAGTTAGAAACTTCCGCGTCCCCCCGGGCTATTGGTTAAATAGTACCACCACTGTTATGCAACAAGGTTCTCTTTGCTATAAAATAATCTGCGGGAGTTGGTTTGCTATTAGACAAAGAAACCAAACCAAAGGTTTTGATAACCGGTAAAATCGTAAAAAAGAGAAATAACGATTCGACATTATGCGAAAATTTCCTTAAATCTCTGTTCGAAGCCAAGACATTACCCGAACGAAATTATTGACTATGATGAATATTCACTATTCGTCGCCAACTATGTAGTATTTATAGATCGTTTTTGTCAATGCCAAATTTGCAGACGATCATATTTCCACAAATTTCCAATATTTTGTAAGACCGACATGTTATCGATTGTACTTCTACACTTTCAGAATGTAAATAAGAAAAACAATTATCCATCCAGAGACGTGGGTAATATATATATGTATATATATAGTGAGAGAGAGAGAGGTTAATAAAAAGTATGATTGGAAATTCTATTTGCAAAAGAAACTGGCAACACAATGTAACTCTAGTAACACTGAAAGATAACTTAAAGGAGAATTACTCGTCATTTGAATACTGTTCGTCGATAGTAAGAGAAATGGGATGGAGTACAGTTTATACTAACTCCTCAAATTTCAGGTTATTTGTATATTCAGTGCCTAATAATGGAGACGTTTATTGTCAGCTAATCTTTATCCAATTTATATCAATAAAATGTATTCATTTCTCTATTATAATTACAATATCACCCATAAATAAGTACAAGTAAACCCACTTTTTAATAGGATGATAATTTTCTTCTAAACCAAAGTTATCAAGATTTTCTTATTCATAATGGAATACTATACAATCAAAAGCGATGTTATTAGGTATTATTTATTACCAAACTCAATAGTATTAAAACTTTATAGTCAAAGATAGGAATACATAGCACTTCAAAAATATCTATACTTATTATATCATATTATAATATCATTATAATGATTAATAATTAGAGTTAATTACGAATAATAGCAATTTGATAAAAACAAAATTCGAAGTGAATCGTAATGCACTTCAAATAAAATCCCAACAACAATCCTATTGTAATATTTTGACCTTCGACCCGGCCCAAAAATGCTATTCCAAGGTGATGCACCGGAAGTAAGTGACACATTCCAATGGCCAGTAATCGAAAGAGATCATGTGGGCGGATTAAGGCTGATAATATGGGACAAGGTGAAGGTCCCACTGTGCCACTACAGAGTGATACACCGGAAGAGAGTGACCTCTGAACTGCATAACAGTTATTTCCGCTTGATGACGATTAAACATTCGATTTCAAAGATCGAGTGGGCGTCGAACGATTATATAACTCAGTTGAGTTCGACGAGCGAGTGGCAGTAGAGTTGAAGATCGGACGGAGTTGGAATTACGGCCAGAGAGTTGAGTTGGAGTTCCAGGCCAGTTGGAGACGAGATGTGATAGGGAAAGCCACACCCGGCCGAGGGGGGCCCTCGGGAACCCCGATGGAGTTTGGAGACCTGAGAAGTTGCAGATAAGATGTAGCAGATCACCCAGCAGAGTGAGACCCCAGGGCTCCGGTTGAGCATCAGAAGAACAAGAAAGACACAACGTGACGGCCATAAGTTTGGGGTCAAAATATTTCAGTTATGTTCGGTCTCCAGCTCCCTCACACGAAAACCTTGAACAACCTTTTCGACCCCTTGCAATAAAGTGAGAGGTAATATTTTGTTAAAGAAGTCTTCCTGCGTCATTTATTACTGCGTCTGATTAATTTATTGCGTCAGTATGTATCCTGCATGAACATGTATATGTGTATATAAGCATATTTATTATGTGAGTATATAACACTATTAATCTGGTGGTTCTTATATACTGCTGCAGCGCCTTGAGTTAACAGTAATGATGCTAAAGCTCCGAAACCATACTTCATCATAGGGTCATCATCTGATGAAAAACTTTATTGGAAAAACTTTCAACTCTACCCCCAACATAATATACACCAATTTAATTTTCAGTGCCCCTGGAGGACACAAATGGAAATTTAGACGCAAACATGTAAAACAGATTTTAAGATATTACACACATCATTTTACAAACAAAATATATTTAACATCGCCTTCTTACCATAACATCATTTACTTACAACAATTTTAAATAAACCTACTCCATTCTCTTACTATATTGGGGATTGAATTACTATGATTAGAAAATCCGGCGAACACTTGCGCACGACATACGGAAATACTGGACAGCTGTTTCGATCTTATGAGGTCTCATCAGCAGTGTATTTCCACGACTAGAGATCGAACCAGCGACCACAGATTGCGTAACCGAAACTCTATAACTGAACCATCAGTTCATATCGAACACAAGTGACGCCAAAGTCATGGTAATTGCACGGCCAATTAACCTGAATGTGTCTTGCAAGTTACATCTGTACTCTTTACAGGGGACACGGTCACCTCCAGGGCCACTTATTCCCGAGAGGATTGGAAATACGCATTCGCGTAATTATTTTGACCTCAAGGGCAAGGATATAGATATACGTTTTTCTTTTTTAAGTAGAGGAATTATATTGTGAATTGAATTAGCATGACTAGAAAATCCGGCAAGTATTTGCGCATTTTATGGCCATGGTAATTTAATTCACAATAGAATTCCTCTACTTAAAAAAGAACAACGTACATCACTTAAACTATTGTTTAACATCATTATTTAATATAACAATATCACTATCTAATATAATAATATCACGTAAAATACATAATTATATAACAATACACATCGCTCGTTAATCTACATGTTTTTTTTTTTTTTTTACAAAAACTAATTGCATTAAAAAATTTTTTTAAAATTGCATTCATGCTTTATATTATAAGTTTCTTTGTATTAATACTTGTAAATATATAAAGCAGTTCAAATATATAGAATAGGAATTTTAGATAAATTAGTAATCTGAAAATAAATTTATGATACAAATTTTTAAATGAAAAATTATTATCAATAGTTACATAATCATCATCATCATGTCGTGCCGATAGCACGGATATCTTTGACCCTCTCTCGCCACTTCTCCCTATCGCTCATCGCCTCCGGCTGGTCTTCATAGCTACATCCTGTATCCTCACATAGCTGCTGTATGTATGTTCGAGCTGGTCGTCCTGCTTTTGCCCGGCCATATGTGGGGGTCCATAGGAGTACATCAATTACGAGCTCGTTTCTGCTTCTCCAGCAGTATCCTGCGTGTCTGGTTCATCTAACTTGGATAGCTTTCGTGATGGGAAGCAGGTGGCCGTATAGTTGGTGCTTTGTGGGGTGTTGCCGCCAGGACTTGTTCAATATTGCTCTCAGCATTCTTGTGTAATTGCCGTCTAGCTTCTACTCCAGTCGTTTTGTTAGCGTCCAAGTGGTGCATCCATACAGCAGTATCGACACGACCGCTGCCTGGATGAAACTGTGTTTCATTTTATCGGTCAGGTCTGATTTCGATATGATCGATAGCTTATCGATAGCTGTCCATGCCTTCGTTAGCTGCGTGTCAATGTCCTTTTCTGTTGATGAGATACTGCTTCTTATGTCGAATTTTTAAGAATTCCTTTAATATCTAACACCTATTGTATTAATTATTGTAGTAGTAAAAGCTGTATGTACACGAGAAGATATCAGAGAACGAAAAATTATAAGATTAAAGAAATGAAAATAAAAGTGAAACTAGACACTTCCTGTGACAGTCGGAAGATAGAAAGGATGATTTTTTCAATACTATGATCTTTATACTGCTTATATATATATATATATATATATATACAGTATAAAGATTATAGTATATATATATATATATATATATATATATATATATATATGTGTGTGTGTGTGTGTGTGTGTGTGTGTGTGTCAGTAGTATAAAGAGTATAGTATTGAAATAATCAAATATATATATATATATATATATATATATACATATACCATTAATTTTGGTTACTGCGGAGTTTCACGTTTTTTTGTTTTGTTTTTGCTTTTTTGTCACAGAATGTCAGTACTACATATTTTAATAATAAATAATACTTAATCCTTTCTATTTGGTTTTATAATGTTCCTTTAGAAATAATGAAATTATAAATATAGGATAATAGTAAAAATTATTCTGTTCTCTTAAATTGTGATGTTTGACCTATTTAGGGGTGAGACGGCATGTATGCATATTTCATAATGTTCTTATAATAAAGTAATTAATTCGAATTCAGTTATGATATGAGAGTGATTCAATATTATTGCTGTAAAGTCTTTATTTCAATCGAATCAGTTCTGAATCACTGTTATAAAATTATGCGTGTAAATTCATCTAACAATGTGTACAATATAAAATTTCAAGGCGGCCTCCAAATTTTGTATATTTAAAAAAAATAAAGTTAGCATCTGAAAAATAATAGCATGGGTTCTTGCTGTCCTTGAAAACCCTCGATGCATGAATACCCTTTGCTCATCCTTGCTAGACACAGTTCTGAGTCCTGATCATAAATCCTAGATATGTAATATTACGGACGAGCGCTGTCGTCAATCAGTGAAGGTGTCACGAGACTAAGGCGTGCGGGCAGAATGACCTGCAAAGTTAGACGTGATTTTAAAATAATCACAGATGTAATATCACGTGTTTCACTAGTGACATCGAACATTCGCAAATCTTCGATTTGTTATCCAAAATATCTATATAAGAAAACAAGTAATGAGATTATGACAGAGTTGAAGGCAGTTGTTAAAACGGGCGCGTTAAAGGTTCCGGAAGCCCCGACCCGGCATACCCCAGTCTGCTACGATCGATCTACTGTGACAAGCATGTATCAAACATCCAGCTCTCACACACACACACCGTCACTATTGAGAGGAAGAGAGAAGAAGGAACTTTTCGAGTTGCAGTGATCATAGCCGAATAAAAACGACTGCTATATTTTTCCCTTACCTTCGAGTTTGAGTATTTCTTTTTCTGCGGACTTTTTTCTTTACAGCACAAAACGTTGGTCCTATAGTACAGAGAGAGTCTTAACATAGACTGTTTCCGAAAGGCATTTCCAACATTATTCATCCACGGCATTTCTACCACGTCGACTAAGCAATAAGACTTGTTTGTATTCCTGGAGATCCATGAGAAAATGCCCGGATTGCTTCCACTCTTTTTCTCTTTTACTTTCTCTTTTTTTCTTTGGTTTGAGTTAATGAGAACAAATCAAGTTGGAAGAAAACGATCAACGCTATTTTAGAAATGAAAATAAAACCAGAAACTTTGAAATCGATTATGAATATTTCAGATGTATAAAGAAAAAGTCCCTGTCAGATTTCACAAACTACCCTCTAATCGATGGGAACCTGGCGGCGTGATGTTAGGGTCAGCTAGATAGGCGAGCAGACCAGAGTTAGTGAGCTTGATTCTAACTTGGTGACCTATTCTTCTGGTCTTGTGCTAAACTAGGCACATCACATTCCTGGAAATTGACAAATATTTAAAGTTGGTACTATTTACCAACCCCTCCGCTCGGGCAGGATATGACACAAGGTCAGTTTTTAAGCGGAGTTTAACAGGTTTGAATTCAGAGTTTTCCTTCTCCTAGACTAGTTGCCTCACCAAGGCTGAAGAACCTAGTCCGTCCTACTATTTGAAATATCTTAAGTTGGTACTTACTAACTTTTGCTTAGTTTTATGTATTTACCCAACCCCTCCACATAGGCAGGATGTGACACAGGGTAAATTTTTATGCGGAGTTTAACAAGTTTGGATTCAGAGTTTTCCTTTTATTAGACTGACTGCCTAATCCAGGCTGAAGAAGCAAGTCTGCTCTGCTATTTATCCATTACCTCATGAAGTTAATAGTTTCCGTGATAAAGTTCACGTAGTCTTGTTGGTTCGTTGGTTGGTTGATTTTTTGGTTGGTTTTACGGCGTATCAACCCTTTCCGGGTCATTTAACGCCAAATTAAGTTTCAAACAATTCAGTTTAGCATAAGTATAGATTTTGTTTGCAAACACTAAAATATCAAAACAATTCTATTTCAAACATTTCAGTTTAGCATAAGTACGCAGTTTAAATATCAAAACAGTCCTATTTCAAGAAATTCAGTTTAGCA
>CAUZXS010006362.1:190000-197281 GCA_963585895.1 Sepioteuthis lessoniana
TTCTCAAGCCAAGTTCATCCTTACATTCATGTATAACAAGGAAGGTAACTGTCTTTGCCATAGACAGTGCAAGTACACCCTCATTTGGCTTCTTAAACTGCTGTAGACCCACATAATTTACCTTTGAAAAAACACGAGTTACCCGTACATTGCTGTGGAAGGGCCAGTGTAAACTGAGCTGGTGATTGTTTGCTATCATGATACCTTATATGAATTGTAATTCTGGCTTTGGATAAACAGACCTGACTACGGATAAAATCATAACCCATCAAAGATCTTTTTCATAAGAATACACTTAAAATTAAATAACTTAGAGAATGAAACAATTTCCAATCCAATTTGCAATCCTATTGGGTGTCACAATATACATGGGACCCATGTGACGACTAATAACTCAACTAATAAGGTTATGTTCTTTTTTGTTTCAGATTTGAAGATATTATGCTATAGCAACTATTAATTCTCGATCACAAAGCCTTGGACAAGAAAAGGAAAATATTTTGCATCACTTCTTATTTGGAGATAAAACCAATCAAAACTTTTTCAAAATAGATGCAACCCGTGAACAGGATAATGGTTTTTTACTGAAACAAGAAACTCAAAAATGTTGCATGTATTCGAGGCTGATATAATAACAATTAAAAAGAACATTGATTTGATGTCTCTAGGTCAAAGGATGCATTTTTACATGACGCATTCCAAATGACCGCCATTGTGCTTGTGTCAGTTATAAATCATTATCATATTAATGGGTTGTATCTATTTCGAAACACCCTGTATATGGGTAATTTGCAAATGGTGGGGAAGAACCAGCGACACTTTATGACTGAGCTGATAACAGCATAATAGTGCAAAAATATGACACCAATTATGAGTCAAGCATTCCTAAGGATGTGAATTCATGTTTTTTCTTTCTCCGGGACTAATCGCTTCACCAAGGCGAAAGAGTCCAGTCTAACCCACTATTTACGCATAATTGGAGGATATGAGACGGATTCACATTTTTCGCAAGGTTATTAGTACGAAGTGAAACTCACACAGCCCCACCCCCATGATTCGAAATTTTCTAGTCAAGTCCACTTCTTAAAACTACACACACACACACATATATATACGTATAGGCAGAGAGAGAGAGAGAGAGAGAGAGAGAGAGAGAGAGAGAGAGAGAGAGAATGTCATAAGAAGTGTCAGTCACTCTCTCTTTATATATATATATGTATATATATTTATATATGGGTAATTTTCTCAAATCCGTTAAAATTACCCACCAGAAAGCATATGACTTCTCAAGCCAAGTTCATCCTTACATTCATGTATAACAAGGAAGGTAACTGTCTTTGCCATAGACAGTGCAAGTACACCCTCATATGGCTTCTTAAACTGCTGTAGACCCACATAATTTACCTTTGAAAAGACACGAGTTACCCGTACGTTGCTGTGGAAGGGCCAGTGTAAACTGAGCTGGTGATTGTTTGCCATCATGATACCTTATATGAATTGTAATTCTGGCTTGGATAAACAGACCCGACTACGGATAAAATCATAACCCATCAAAGATCTTTTTCATAAGAATACACTTGAAATTATCTAACTTAGAGTATGAAACAATTTCCAATCCAATTTGCAACTGAATAAAAATCGAGGCGTCAACGTTGACATTGAATATCATTTAAATTTTTTTTTAAACTCTCAGTATAATGTTGATAACGCATTTCTTTAACAGAACATCGATTCCATAATGAACGACTCTTATACCGATCGTCTGTTGTATATTTGAAATCTACGTCAAAATTATAAATAGTATACAAATTCACCTCCAATACCAAGTACTTGATATTTGAAGATAATCGTATATTTAGCCTCAAAAAGAAAACGAATACAGTTGAAAAAATATTGCTCCAATGCTCCTGGATAGCAGATGTGGTGAAAATTACAAATTTGCTTTACGTGAAAACTGAGATTCCCACTGGGATGATATTAAGAAAAATGTAGAAAAAAAGTTAAAATCGGGAGAAAACATATTTGACAAAATGCTATTGCTGTACGTCGATAAATCAAATTATAACATGTGGCAAAGCGGGAATAGGATCTACTAATTGTTGCTGAGTTTGGTTCATAGGTCTAAGATTCTCTACAGTACATAGTGTTACTATTTAACCGGCCACCAAAGTACTTAGCATATTCATTGCTGTCTACGTTTGGTCTTGTATCCGGAACCGATGCTTTCAATGTAACTTAGATTCCACAAATATTAGCCTCGTCTGGTTGACAAATCACATATTGCTTTCAATATTCGCTGTCTGTTCCATCTATGTACTGAGCAAGTTCATTGCTACTTAATTCATATGTTCTCGCGAGAATCCTGGCCGTAAGTCGGCACGGGAGAATATTTTAAGCCCTCACAGCCAAAATATCGACGCACTACACAGTTACGTCTGTTAAGAGCCTTTTATCGTAGACACGGCCAAGATAGAATCTTTTATCTATCTTCAAATGTCTACAGATCAAAGGAGTGCGTAAGTGTGTAATGAATCCAGTAAACAAATATGCCGACTGAAAACCATACCCTGCGTTCTTTTCATATTTAAACATTAGAAACAATAAGATACTTCCAATTAGGGAGAACACTATGATAGTTTGATTGAATAGAAGTACAGTAGACCTCTTTGTCACTGATCATCCAGCAACGCGTGAAAACAAACATTTTGGGATCGGTAGTAAAAAGATTTTCTTAAATAGGTTTTATAAGTTTATCTTCAAGCCGGAGATGTAAATTAATGACATAGGTTGTTTGGAAAATAATGATTGATTTTAGAATAAAGATTTGTTCCTGAATTAATGAATCTAAATAGCGTTTCAATCAATCGAACTCTTTGATTTTTACTGAGTTCATATAGAACCCATTTATTGAATTTCTTCACCTTGCCAATTTCCTTGAGATGATTCGACATTTTTGAAATGCTTACGAACATTGGCCAAAACATTTCTCTGATACTTGAACGAGAATTTTGTTCAAGAAGAGTCTTCAGATTTTGTTCTTATCCACTGAAACCAGCGCTGATCACAAGTGGATCCATCACCCTATACTTTTTTAACATTTGCAGTTCTTTGAGAAGCCTTATAATCAACCTTGAACTCAGGTAAAAGAAAGTAAATGAATTATTTCTTTTTTATGCATATATTTTGGGACATATAACCTTCAAAATAAAATTCTGAAAGACGTAATTGAAAATTAACAAAGAGGATAATTTCGTCATTAAGATTGTTAATTTTTTACGCTACAACTTTTGAACTAATATGTTGAAAGGTAATTTATGCAGTTTATACTGAAATCGGAGAGTATTTTCCGAACAAAACGTAATATCAATACATATTGAAAGTTTTAAAAAATCACAAAATCTGTCAGACAAACACTTCAGTATATATATATATATATATATATATATGTGTGTGTGTGTGTGTGTAAGTTATTGGTACATATAAATATATACAGACAAATTTCAAGCGCCAGGAGATAACAATAAATGGAAAAAAAATTATTGGAATCGCAAGAGCCCTTTCATCCGATATTTTTCAAGTGAATCTATTGGAAATCGTTTAAAACAAGGTAAACAGATTAATTAATTAAAAGGGGATGAAAATGAGGATGGCACAGCTAGACCAAGCGGGAAGAAAAAATAATAATTAAAACCACCTCTAGTCAAGTAACAATTATCTCCTATTAAATTTAAAGAGTGTTTTGGATTTTGCTTGCACAGAGCTTGTTTGTAAAATAAGATGTAAAGTGCCTCTAGGACGACTAGATGTTGTTTTGTCGTTGGTCTATGCAAAACACCAAAGCACTCATCATTATAATTAACCGCACAATTATATATATATATATATATATATATATATATATATATATATATATATATATATATATATATATATATACGTGGGTGTTGGTTGGTTGGTTGGTTAGGTTTTATGGTGTATCAGCCTACGTTGGTTGGTTGATACCAAATCTATTTTTATACAAATAATCAGTTCTGTTTCAAACAATTCAGTTTTGCAAAAGTACGCAGTTTAATTATCAAAACCGTTCTTTTTCAAGTAATTCAGTTTACCATGAGTACGCATTCTAGTTCTATTTGACCCATAGATAGGGCTCTATCCGGTGCTACCATTCCAGGCCAGAGTGAACCTGGGAGTGACGGCCATGAAGCTCCAGCATTACTGAAACCTCACCATCAGATTGTTTAGTTGGGGGTAGGATCTAACTCCTCTGCAGAGAAGCAGTCGGTGTATTCTACCGGCCCAGCGTGTGTGTGTGTGTGTGTGTGTGTGTGTGTGTGTGTGTGTGTGTGTGTGTGTGTGTGTGTGTGTGTGGTATTATAGAAAAAGAAGAAAGTATGAATCATGAAAAATATATTATAATAAAAAGATATGTTATTACTTTAAAAAATCAAGTGTTTGCTTATCCGATAGGTAATATTAATCAGCAACACTTACCTGATGATAAAAAAAATAGTAGAACTTAAAGTAACGCGTTTAGTCATTTTCATTTTTCTTGTCCTAATATTATCATTATGTAAGCTACATTGGCATAATGGTTAAACTGTTCGCCAATGGTGCGGGTCACATTGAAAAATGGTACTGCATGTCTCCTTGCTTAACACTCAGCATTATAAGGGTATGTGGAGTAATCCAGACAAAGAAATAACTCCCCACCGATACGTAGCAATTGAAAAGGGAACCTTCGGATTGCCCTCGACTACGGTCGGCCAACTTATATTTATACTAAAAACGATTTTACTTGTCACTGTTCGTACTACTGTCTAATTTGATTTGATAGTTTTTTTTTTAAACCAACGGTAATTGTATTTGTTTTAAAGAAATGTGCGTGTGTGTGTGTGTTAGAAACCTTAATGATAATTTAATTTTGAAAAAAGTTTGTAACCTAAGTCATCGTTAAACCGCCAAATAGACTGTATTTGAGACAGATGCATAGCGCGCGCGCGCGAGAGAGAGAGAGAGAGAGAGAGAGAGAGAGAAAGAAAGAAAGAAAGAAAGATAGAAAGAGATAGAAAGAGAAAGATATGTACTATGAAGGTATAGGGAAGGTGTTTGAGCACGAATCATTAAGTCCTGAGGCGAAACAAATTTGTTTAAAACTGTTTATAAAAATATAAACTAATTAATAAACCTCGTTTCTTTTTTATCTTTATCGTGTTTTTTTTTTCAAATTATGTTATACATCCCTAAGTCGAATTAATTTTAAAAGCATTAAACCAAAATAAACGAAATTGATAATGTATTTTTTTTTCAGTTAATAAAAAAAGGAAAAATAGAAAAAGTTCCATTTATAAATACAACTAAAAAATCAGCTTCGTCGTTCACCTAATTTCTATTTCTAAGGCGATTAGTCCGCTTTTGACAATTCGAAAAATAAATTGGATTATTAAAAATAATCTTCGCCCAGATAAAAGGAAAATTCTAGAAGTCCAAAAATGAAAATAAACACAATCGGATGTAGAAGTATTAACTGTGCCTGGTATCTGCAGAAAATCTTCTTTTTTTTTATTATCCCAAAAGAAAGAAAGAAGAAATGGCAGATAAAGAAATAAAAGGGAGGACAAAGAACGAAAGAACTTTATTAGAATGGGAAAAAAACAGAAGGGAAGGAAGTAAAAATAAGAAAAAACAAACAAAAAATACGCTGAAAAAAAAAACTTAGAAAAACTGTCAAAAGTATAAAGGTGAGAAAAAGAAAAGAAAAAGGGAAAATGAAGGAAGAAAGGAAGATCTAACGACTAAAAAAGTAAGGAAGGAAGGAAGGGGTGAGGATGAATTGAAGGAGGAACTGAAGGACAGGTGAAGAAAGATAAAAAGAACTAACGACTAAAAAAGGAAGGAAGGAAGGAAGGAAGGAAGGAAATAAAAAAGGAAAGAATGAAAGAAGGAATAACTAAAATGAAAAAGAAAAAAAAAACTATCCTTGCAAAAAGCGTGCAAAAGAAATTTCCTTTATTTACAATAATTTCAAAAGTAAGAAGGAAAATTTGAGATTAATATAAAAATAGCGAAGAAAGAAAGAAAGAATAATTGAAGGCACACAGGAGAAAAAAATAAAAGACAGAGGGAATAAAGAATCGTAGATAAGAAGGGATGAAAGAGAAAAAGAATAAAACATGTTGGGAAAGAAAGAAGAATAAAATAAAGTGCAATCAGCACAGCATAAATAGAAAGACAGATTGGGCTCTTTGGTATCAGTAATTCACTAGTTTAAAAGCAAAACTCTGGATTTAAACTAAAAGTAAGGCTCCCTTTTCAATAGCTACTACACTGACGTATAGGAGAGAGCGATACTCCTTTCCCTGAACTGCTCCACTTTATCCTTGATCCTAACCTTATAATGCCGAGTATTAAGCAAGGCGACATCAAATACGATTTTTAAGTCTTTGGTATGACTCGACTTGGGATGGAACCCCGATCTCACAGGCCATTGGCGAACACTAAACTGACTTTGTTTCACATTCTTTCTCACGGTGAAGGAGTTGGGTAAATACCTACAGACATCCATACATACTGACACAGCTAAATATATATATATACTTTTACACAAACACAAACACGCACGCGCGCGCACACGCACACACACACACACACACACACATATATATATATATATATATATATATATATATATATATATATATATATATATATATATACGTATGGTTGTAGGATCGACTGCTTTACATGTACCTCCGTGAATATTGGCGTGAATATACAATGTTTATTTGCGCATGCGCCATTCCCTCCTTTCTTTTCACGTACAACGAATGTTTTGCCTGAAAAGCTTTACGTCGCTTTCAATTGACAACGATCTATTTGTTCCTGCTTCCGTTGCAATAATCAGATTGCTGGGAACAACAGGCGGTTATCCTCAGCACGGCTCATCAACCCGTCGCGTTAGTTAGACATAATTTCGTGCGTTATTCAATGACGCCATCACAAGCGGTTCTTTGTTTGTCTTCCACTTGTTCGTCCATTTTCCTTCCAATGTTTCTTTATTCATATCTCGTTTCAAATTTTTCTTCGGTTTTCTTTCTGTTCTACAGTGGTATCTCCTTCAAAAGGTTTTTATTGTTTTTTTTGGGGGGGGTTGCGTTTCCAATTCTATGTTTCTTCATTTCAAACTATTTCTTTCCTATTTTAAAAAAAAAATTTTTTTTTTGTTTTGTATCCATTTTTATTGATTTTCTATTATTCAAGCTTACTTAAAGGCCACTTTCT
>CAUZXS010006363.1:0-2500 GCA_963585895.1 Sepioteuthis lessoniana
GTTGGCCCACTTATATATATATATATATATATATATATATGTAAGTGGGCCAACCGTAACCAATACATATATATATATATATATATACATATATATACACACAAATATCTATCTATCTATCTATCTATCTATCTATATTGGTTACGGTTGGCCCACTATTATATATATACATATATATATATAAGTGGGCCAACCGTAACCAATATATATATATATATATATATATATATATATATACTCACAAATATTATCTATCTATCTATCTTGGTTACGGTTGGCCCACTTATATATATATATATATATATATATATATATATATATATATATATATATATAAGTGGGCCAACCGTAACCAAGGTGAAGGAAAGGCCACTATTCCTTTTATTTATTTATGTTTCTTTATATATTGTGATAGATAGTTTCAGATTCTTGGAATTAGAATAAGCAAGAGACTATTTTGAAGGGTTATATATATATATATATATATACACAAATATATATATATATATATATATATATATATATATATATATATAAATTATCCAGTCAGTGTCCAAGGACAGTAAGTGTGGATTATTCTTCACATAGAATATATGAGGGTAATCATATAAATCTATGAGAGTGCTCAATGTATGGCTATTAAAAGAGTCATCTGACGAGACGGAGAATATACCAACAATATTCTCCGCCGAAATAAATTTATTATGACGGCTTAACCGAGTTTGAGTCTCCATTTAATTGTACTATATATATATATATATATAAAAGTGGGCTAACCGTAACCAAGTTGTACGAAAGGCCACTATTCCATTCCAACCTATCTATCTATCTATCTATCTATCTATCTATTATATAGATGGATTGAGGGATAGATAAATAGATCTCACTCTATGTATGTATGTATGTACGTATGACAAATGTACTTCCATGAATATATATATATAATATATATATATATATACATATATCGTATGTATTTTCTCTTTCACACCCATTCACACATACATACATACACACACACAGACTCATATGCACACACTCACACACGTGTTTTAGATTTGGAAATGAATGATATTATAGAATATTTCAACATGCGTATCCACGTCTCCTTTATATATTGGTATAATGCGTAGTATACTCTTTTGCATTCACATACACATAAACACACTCACATACTCGTACACACACACATATATATACACACACACACACACACACATATATATATATATATATATACAAATATACCAATGGTCGTCCTGCTTTTGCTCGGCCATATGTGGGAGTCCATAGGAATACATCACTTATGAGCTCGTCCCTGCTTCTCCAGCAGTGTCCTGCATGTCTGGTTCGTCAAACCTGGATAGTTTCGTGATAGGAGGCAGGTGGTCGTATAGCTGGTACCTTGTGGGGTGTTACCGCCAGGCCTAATGAGTAGTGTGTTCGCCAATTGTCCAGAAGACTGGGATTCAATCCTAGATCGAGTCATACCAAAGACTAAAAAAATGGTACTTCATGCCGCCTTGCTTAACACTCACCATTACTAGGTGAGGATGAAGGGTAAAGTGGAGCAATCCAGGGAATGGAGTTGTGATCTCTCCTACACCTCGATGCGATAGCTATTGAAAAGGGAGCCTTCGTTTCACCCTTGACTCAGGTCGCCAACTTTACTTATATATATATATATATATATATACGCAGTGCATACGATAGGTTTCCAGACGTTTTTCGTATGAGCATTTAAAATTGCTGTTGACTTTTGAAGACTCTATACATCTTATGAGATGACTGATCAATTTTTATGATTTCAGGTTCAAATGAACAGCTACAGCAGCAATTGGAATACACCCTACTAAAGCCTGATTGTCACAGCTGGTGAATTTCAAAAATGCAATCTGACACTTTAGAAGAGCGATATGCAATAAAATTGTGTTTTAAACTTGGAGAAAATGCCACAGAAACGTATGGATTGCTTCAGACTGCATTTCGACCATCTTGCATGAATCGAGCATCGGTTTTTCAGTGGCATAAGAGATTCAAGGAAGGCTGGGAGTCTGTGAGGGATGATGAGAGGTGTGGGAGGAGTAAGGAAGTGAATACACCAGAGTTGATTGCCAAAGGCTTAGGGTTAGGGTTACTATGTTGAGGTTTTAAGGGAGTTCAGAAAGAGATTCGGTTGGAAGAGGCCAGCACTCTTCGAAGTGGCATTTCCACCTGGACAATACACCAGTCCACAACTCCATTCTTGTCACAGACTATTTGACCAAGATTGGCATCAAAACAGTTCCTCAGCCTCCCTATAGTCCAGACCTTGCTCCCTGTGACTTTTGGGTATCCCTAAGCTCAGAGGCTGTCGTTATGAGACAATTGAGGAGATGAAAGAGGCTGTGACGAAGGTCATTGATACGCTCACTCAAGAGGACTTCCATGGGGCCTTGCAGAAGTTGTTGGAACGGTACAACTAGTGTATTGCAGCCGGAGGAGATAACTTCGAAGAGTA
>CAUZXS010006363.1:7500-37500 GCA_963585895.1 Sepioteuthis lessoniana
TATGCTTTAAAGAAAAAAAAAGAAAACTGCATTAACCACTTCCACAAATTCTCATCGCTTGAGAGTATGCATCATTAAATTAAAATGTTAATGCGGTCGTGTTTTTCTCTCTTCATTCTGCGTTCTCACTTTGCCATACCGGGGTAAGCTGCCTTTTTGGTTTGGTTTGGCTTCTTTGTTTTATGGCGTATCAACATTTGTAGGTTATTTAATGCCAAAACCATTCTCCAAGAAGACCAGTAGTGGTACTATTTAACCCATAGCTGGGAGGATAAGGGGGTTACTATTTACCAACCCCTCCGCTCGGGCAGGATATGACACAAGGTCAATTTTTAAGCGGAGTTTAACAGGTTTGAATTCAGAGTTTTCCTTCTCCTAGACTAGTTGCCTCACCAGGGCTGAAGAACCTAGTCCGTCCTACTATTTACCCATAGCTGGAGGGAGAATAAGGGGGTTCATACCTTTCCCAAAGGTATTTGCCCGAAAGTTAACGTAATAGCGCGACTGGAGTACGAACTCGCGTACTACGATTCCGCAGTTCATCGCTTTAACCATTACACCACGAGGACACCCCTAAAGGGGGTTCATCCCTTTCTAAGGGTATTGTTTAATGGCATATCAACCTTTGTAGGTTATTTAATGCCAAACCCATTCTCCTAGAAGAACAGTAGTGGGACTATTTAACCCATAGCTGGGAGGATAAGAGGGTTCATACCTTTCCCAAGGGTATTTGTCCGAAAGTGAATGTAATAGCGCGACTGGAGTACGAACTCGCTTACTACGATTCCGCAGTCCACCGCTTTAACCATTACACCACGAGGACACCCCCGCCTTTTTGATTCTACACCTTCAGCTGTGGATTAAGTAATACCGCTCTTGTCCTTCTGAGGATTGATTTGGCATTAAAAAACCCACAAAAGTTGATATGCCATTAAAATACAAAAAAACAAACCAAGTTTGTTTTATAATAGAAGTTTACCTACCCCCCTACCAGGAGCAAGATGGGACAGGAGATTTACCTACCTCCCTGCCAGGAGCAAGATGAGACAGAAGGTTTACCTACCTCCTGGCAAGGAGCAAGATGGGACAGGAGGTTTACCTACTTCCTGGCAAGGAGCAAGATGGCACAGGAGGTTAAAAATGGAATACAACTTGGTTGAATTCAGAAATTTCCTTCTCCAAGACCGGTTACCATATCAAGGTTAAAGAGCACAATCTGCCATACTATTTACCCATAGCTGGAAGTAGAATAGTTTGGTTTGGTTTTATAGCATATCAAACGATATAGAGTTTTTAATGCCAAATCCATTTTTATGCATAAAAACAATTCTATTTCAAGCAATTTAGTTTGGTATAAATGCAGTTTTTTTGTTTACACGCATATAAATGTCAAAGTTCTATTTCAAACAATTCAGTTCAGCATAAGTACATAGTTTAGATTTATCTAAAAACAGTTCTATTTCAAACAGTTCAGTTTAGCATAAGTACACAATTTCAGTGTCAAAAACGGTTTTATTTCCAATTTAGTTAAGCATAAGTACACAGTTTAGTTCTATTTGACCCATAGATAACACCCTGTAAGATACTACTACTCTGAGCCTGAGTGGACCTGGGAGCAATTGCAATGAAGGGATGCTCTGCTTTCCCCAAAGCTCCAGCATTATTGGAACCTTACTATCAGGTTATGTAGTGTTATATCCAGGTTACTCGTTACTGCAGAGAAGCAGTCAGTGTAGGTGAATACGAGGCATAATTCGTTGTTGAGGGGGCCACGTTACATCAGATAGAAATACTTGAAATCATAAATCGTGTAAATTATTTGTATTTAGTAGAATTTATTTTAGTTATAACTATCACCCTTCCCCACGCCTCTGGGTAGCAGCTAACGAAAATAGAGCCCTCGGTTCGTCTTCGATTTCGGTCGCCAACGTTTTTTTTCATCATACAACGTGTGAAAGCACGTGCGATACACTGTCCTCATCAGTCGCCAACCAGGGGTGATAACACAGTTTCGGTAGCTCAAGGCGGTACTGCCACTCCTGGCGCTACCAAGCTGCTTTTGCCAACGGACAGGGTATTAAGAGAATTATATATATATATATATATATACGCCAGATCAATTAAGAGCAGAGACTATATTGGACGTTAATCTTCCTTTTTAGTGTACCGTTTGTGATTTAAAAAAAAACAAAACAAAAAAAACAAAACAAAACGCGTTTACTTTCAGCGGTTGATGTTATTACGCGTTTTATGTTTTGGTTTTATGTAACCCAGAAATATTTGATATGCCGTGAATCCAACCTAACTCACAGACACACAAAACCCCGGATGAACTTGTTAGATAATTAGAAGTAAAGGAAGAGAAAACGATGAACGTCACACCAACAAAAATAATGGAAGAATGACACATAGCGTCATTCTTTCTTTCTTTCTTTCAACCTATTTTTTTTTTCAATCGCTTTTATCATTATGTTCTCCCTAAGGACTGAATCCGTGAAACTTGAGTCTCGGGAAATTTTTTGTGAGTTTTGATTTTTAATATTGATTGCATATTACTTTTAAGGTCTCTTTTTTAGTTTTTACTTAAGTAGTCAAGCCATTGGCCTAATGAGGGGAGTGTTCGCCAATGGTCCGGGAGACCAGGGTTCAATCCCAGGTCGAGTCATACCAAAGACTCAAAAAATACCGCCTTGCTTAACACTCAGCATTATAAGGTACAGAACAAGGGTAAAGTGGAGCAATCCAGGGAATGGAGTAGCGCCCTCCTCTACGCCTTGGTGTAGCAGCTATTGTAAAAGGAGCCTTCGGGTCACCCTCGACTAAGGTTACCAACTTTACTTATATCCGTGGTGATGGCGCGACATGAAGATGATGAGTCAAATCAAGCAACGTTATTTTTATCTCACACAAACACTTACACACATAATGTGTAGACGTGCGTTATTGTGCAATTACTCATTACTTAAGTATGACTATGAGCTTATTCATATATATATATATATATATAAATATATAGTCATCCACAGACTGTTCTGTTGTATCATCTGTGTGGCAAGACACGCGATGTGCTTCAAGCTGGGATCGAAACCCGTCTGACTTCACGGCAGTCGGATATCTTACTTCAGAGCTATCGACAACTTCAGCGTAAGCGAAGGAATTCAACGTATAAGTATTATTTTCTTTTATCTACATATACGTTTAACGGCTACCGGAGTGCTCGATTCAATAGAAGTGCTTTGCATTACGCAGGAGTGGCCACCGGCAATTTTTCGCGAGGGTGCTCACTCCCCGGAAGTTGGGAACGTATATATGCATATATTTATGTATATATTGTAATGTTGCATAAATATTTATCTCAGGACGAGAGTTTATGCACATGTGACGTCGCGGCAGCCTGGCACTTGACCCTTCGCAAAGTAAGTCCTAGTCAAGACTCCTGTTTCGGGCATAAGGTAACTGGCAAATAATGTAAGGGTTTTTTTGGGGCTAGACTCATCTCGACGCTGGTGAGGGGGTTTCCAATTTCACTTTCACATACCCCATCAAGTCCTTCGTCTTCCTACCCGCCCCGGATAACGGAAAGCATGGACTTCTAGGTTGAAACAAAGTATATTTCACTGTAGTCCAATTTCCAAAATTCCCTTATAAGGTTTTAGGGTGAATAAGACATTTAGCGAGAATAAATGAAAGCGATACGAAGCTGAAAAAGATATGTGCAAAAAAGGCAACTCGATAGATAAACAACTTAAAGAATAGATTTCAGCACGAGGGAGCATTTAAAATGTAACAAAACTTTTATAAGCGACGACCAATCAAATAATTATGAGATTTAAGAAACAATTCCTTTGTCTTTTCTTTCTTTCTTTTCTAGATGCCGGCTATATTAAACCAGCAGACGGTCTTAAACACAAATGTCTCTCTTTCTTCTTTTTTTCTTTTCTTTCTTTCTTCTTTCTTTCTTTTCTTTTAAACTATCGGCTTTGTTAAGCCAGGTAGGCCGTGTTAAACAGAAATGTCTTTCTTCTTTTTTCTTTTCTTTCTTTCTTTCTATCTTTCTTTTTCCTTCTTTTCTTTTCTTTTTTAAATACTTTTCTTTCATTTACTTGAGAAAGTATCTAAGTGCACTCGTTCATTTACGGTGGACGAAACAAATCTTTTCAGTCTCTTTCTTTCCTTTTCTGAATATATATATAATTTCCAATATTTATGAAGGGTAGAAGGAAAAACAGTTTTAATTTTCGAAGGCTAGTTCCTTTCTTTTACGGGCGAGCGGCATTCTGTAGAATCTGGCTGCTATCTTCTGTCCAAAGATTCTGTTCTACTCTTTCCCCGGAGCTTGGCTAACTTGGCGCCTATCTATTGCCAATGTCTGTCCAGAACTAAAGATTCTTTTTGCGGGCGAGGGACCCGGAGTTTTGGCTAATAAATCAGCACATTTTTTCACGCCGACTTCTTCCTAAAACTAAAAATCCTTTTCCAAATTTCCACTGACGAAAAGGTACTATTTTTCGGCGCTAGAGTCTAAGGCTAATCATTTGGCCTCTTTATTCCCCCACTCTATTTCATCCGATCATGCGGCTATAATGACCTACACTCCCTTCTCTATCCAACAGATCACAGGTCACGGAGTGTTGGCAGCGTTTGACCTGCATTCTGACTGCTTTAGCAGTCAGTCCCTGGGGCTTGTTAGTTCAAACATAGAAGGTAGAGGAATTTATCTTCCCTTTTCCTCTCTCGGTGGCATACCACGTCACAATATATAATATTAATTAGAAAAAAATTGCCCTGGATGAGATTTTTATATATTCTCATAATCAAATATTATTAGTCATACATCAAGCACTCCTGGAGAATTATATGAAACCTCTCGTATATTCTCAATCTGAATAATTCCAGATTCATCGCTTCTGAACATTCGATCCCTGCTTCGGGAATCTAGCCTGTTTAGCCACACTGAAGAGTTCTAATAGAACGAAACAGGTCTGTCTGTGGATGACACTATATATATATATATATATATATATATATATATATATATATATATATTATAACAGTATTGGTTGTCACTATCTCATTTCGTGGGTTTGTGGCAGACCAAATGTGATATAATTCGTGGGAGTGCTCAATATCTGTGATAGAGCTATTATATAATAGTGATCAGTAAATATAAATTAATTTATATATATATATATATAGCATGGAAGCTTGTCTGCGACTACACGTTTCCTGATGTTTTATATACGATAATCGTCAGGCTGAGGATGAAAGATAATGAAGAAATCGAAGAAATCGAAAACTACAGTCAAAAGAACGTTATAATTGGGTACAACTGTTTTGATTGTATTTTTCGATTTCTTTAACATGTTTCGTTTTCCGCCAGATGATTTTCGTATATAAAACGTCATGAAACCTGTAGTCGCTGAAAAGCTTCTATCCTATTAAATATATATAAAAAAACTAATATATATTTACCTATATATATATATTGGCCTCCATGTCAATGCACACAAAACTGAATACATGTGCTTTAATCAAGCAGGCGACATTTCCCCACGTGACGGAACCTCTCTGAAACTGGTAGACAAGTTCACCTACCTAGGAAGCAGTGTCTCATCAACCAAAAAAGACATTGACACGCGGCTAACGAAGGCATGGACAGCTATCGATAGCCTATCGATCATATGGAAGTCAGACCTGACCGATCAAATGAAACACGGTTTCTTCCAAGTAGCAGTCGTATCGATGCTGCTATATGGATGCACTACTTGGACGCTAACAAAACGGCTGGAGAAGAAGCCGGACGGCAATTACACCAGAATGTTGCGAGCAATATTGAACAAGTCCTGGAGGCAACACCCCACAAAACACTGACTATACGGCCGCCTATGTCCCATCACGAAAACTATCCAAGTTAGATGAACCAGACATGCAGGACACTGCCGGAGAAGCCTGGACGAGTTCATAAGCTATGTACTCCTATGGACCCCCACATATGGCCGAACAAAAGCAGGACGGCCAGCTCGAACATACGTACAGCAGCTCTATGAGGATACGGGATGAAGTCCTGAAGACCTGTCAGAGGCGATGAACGATAGGGAGAAGAGGCGAGAGAGGGTCATGGGTATCCGTGCTGGCGGCATGATGGTGATGAGGATACATGGCAGTCTGTAACCCTGGGTTTCATGCTTTCTATCTTCGTCTGACAGAGTGAATATTAAAAAATGAATAAATAAAATTGATTAATATGGTTAATTTTTGTTTGAAAAGTAGGGGGGTATTTGTGTACATGTGTGCCTATGTTTGTGTGCCAGTAAATGTTTGTATGTTTGTGTATATGCTGTTGCTCGCGCGTACATATATACGTATATTTGCGTATATAGTGGCATGCATATTTACATATGTATACTCATATTTCCGATCTCTGTTGTTTGTAAGGAGTGAGACAAAGGAAGAGGCTGTGAGAAAGGAACAATGGGTGAAGAGAGGTTGCGGAATGGATGGTGATATTTATCTCTGCCCCCACACCAGACTGGACTTGACACCTGTACAATGACCCGAAGGTCGATTATAGTGGGAGTTTAGAGGAGGAGATGGTCGGGCACGCGCCGAGGCTCGAGCCCTGTTGGTCTATGCTGGTCATCGGCCCACTTATTGCAATGTGGGCCTGATGAGCCTAGCTGGTCTTGGACCCAAATCTGTGTCCAGGCACGTATGCCTGATTATAGACAAGGTCTAGTCTATAGACAAGGGAGACAAAGGTGTCAATGCTGCTGCTCGCCCATCCGAAGGTAACCCAGCCGAAGTCGTGGGCCTTTTGCCCTCGAACTTTTATTAACGTGGTTGGGGAATGGATTGTTGCAGTCAGAATTATTTTTTTCTTTAATCCTACTGAACTTTATCATAGCAAAGGTTTATTTTGATTTGAATATGAAATATCAGTTTTGTGGTGAATTCTGTTGAGTGATGATGATGATGATGAGTAAGATTAAAATTATCATCATCATCATCATCACGTTGCGTTTTTTTTATATAATGATTATGTTGTCAAGGGTTTGTTTTGTTTGGTTTGGTTTTATATTAACCTTTGTAGGTTATTTATTGCCAAATCCATTCTTATGTAAATAATCAGTTCTATTTAAAACAATTCAGTTTAGCATGAGTACACAGTTTAATTGTCAAAAACGTTTCTATTTCACACTATTCAAGCAGTTATATATAACAATTCAGTTTAGTGTAAGTACGGTTTCAATGCCAAAAAACAGTTCAATTTCAAATAATTCAGTTTAGCATAAGTACGCAGTTTAAATGTAAGTACAGTTTAATTGTGAAAAACATTTCTATTTCGAGCTACTCAGTTTAGCCAAGCAGTTCTAATTACGCTAATTCAGCTTAGTATAAATATAGATTATGTTTACACATAGTTAAATGTCAAAACAGTTCTTTGTTAACCAATTCAGTTTAGTGTAAATACAGTTTCAATGACAAAAACTGTTCTATTTCAGATAATTCAGTTTAGCATAAGCACACAGTTTAATGTAAGTACAGTTTAATTGGGAAAAACATTTTTATTTCAAGCTATTCAGTTTAATCAAACAATTCAGTTTAGCATAAGTATGCCGTTAGTTCTATTTAACCCATAGATAGGACCCTATCAGGTTCTACCACTCTGGGACAGAGTGTACCATGGACCAATGGCAATGAAGGGGTGCTCCGCATTCCCCAAAGCCCCAGCATTACTAGGACCTCACCATTAGACTGTTTAGTGTCATATCCAGGGCACTTATTTTTTTTTTTGGTTGGGATCTCACCTCTCTGCAGAGGTGCAGTCAGTGTATTCTTGTTGTCAAGGGAAGGTAATAAAAATGATGTTAAGTTTTGGGTAGCGTTTGCAATGATAATAATAATAAATGCAACAATTATGATCATGATCTTTGACGAAACTGATGGATGTTTATAATACAATAATGTGAAAAAAGTGCTTATTATTATTGACAATAGAAACAATATTACTTACATTTACAGGCAATATTTGTGGGTGTTCATAATGTGATAATGTGGGGAAAATGATACTTACAATTAATAGTTCTGCATAATTTGGTCCTCCATTATGTCACCAATTGAGTTAACAAAGACCATAACCGGCTCATTGGCCTAGTGGGTAAAGTGTTCGCCAATGGTCCGGGAGACCGGGGTTCAATCCCAGGTCGAGTCATACCAAAGACTTGAAAATGGAACTTGATCCTGCCTTGCTTAACACTCAGCATTATAAGGTACGCATCAAGGGTAAAGTGGAGCAATCTAGGGGAAGGAGTAGTGCCCTCTCGTACACCTCGGTGTAGTAGCTATTGAAAAGGGAGCCTTCTGGTCGCCCTTGACTATAGTCGCCAACTTTACTTATATATATATATATATATATATATATATATATATATGTGTGTGTGTGTGTTTGTGTGTGTTCGGCAACTCGTTTTCAAATCCGAGAAGAGACTATTGCATTTAATATAGCTCTAATATCCTTGGGAAATATATGCATCCAACTGCTGTCCTTACTGTAATAGATAAAAAAAAGTAGGGAAGAGGTGCCCGTGGTGTAATGGTTATCGTCGTAGGAAATGGACACGGCGACTCGAGTTCAAATCCTGTACGAGACTGATTGCATTTCACATAGCACTAATACCCTTAGAAAAGGTATGAATCCAATAATTCTCCCACCAGCTATGGGCAAATAGTAGGGCAGACTAGGTTCTTCAGCCTTGGTGAGGCAACTAGTCTAGGAGAAGGAAAACTCTGAATTCAAACCTGTTAAACTCCGCTTAAAAATTGACCTTGTGTCATATACTGCCCGAGCGGAGGGGTTGGTAAATAGGATAAAAAGTAGGGAAGAGTAGGTTCTTTAACCTTGGCATGGCAACCAGTCTAGGAGAAAGGAAACTATGAATATAAACCTATTAAACTCTGCTTAAAAGTGGCCTTATGTCACATCCTGCTCATTCAGAAGAGTTAGGAAATACACACACAGACACACACATACATACACACACGTACATATATATGTAATTATATTTCCAAACTCTTGTTAAATGCATATATTTATATATGTAATGCGAATATGAGTTCAAAATTTAATTTCGTCTATTGATTTTGATTTATTGATTTAACATTGATTTGAATATATTGATTTAATATTGATTAAAATACATCATTAAGACCTATTCAGGTATCTGCTCAATTATGATATATTGTCGTATGTATAAATGCAAATTTGATATCCACACACACACACACACATATATATATATATATATACTAGTGGCTCCTTTAATCATTCCTGGTAGTATCTGTTAAGGTCCAATCCATGGGATAAATAGATAGGTTTAAGGTAGTCCAATGCTTATTGTTTAAGATGATGTTGACTTCAACATTATATAACACCTGATATGATTGGATTTCAAATCATATCTTATTCACACACACACACACACACACACACACACACATATATATATACTCAATCACCGATTTTGAGCACTGTTTGATTATAAATGTATCAAACTATATTGTTAATTATTAAGACCGGCTCATTGTCCTAGTGTGTAGAGTGTTCGCCAATGGCCCGGGAGACTAGGGTTCAATCCCAGGTCGGGTCATATCAAAGACTTTAAAATAGGTACTTGATACCTCCTTGCTTAACGCTCAGCATTATAAGGGGCGTATCGAGAGTAAAGTGGAGCAATCCACGGAAAGGAGTAGCGCCCTCAACTACACCTCGGTGTGGTAGCTATCGAAAAAAGGAGTCTTCTAGTCGCCCTCGACTGTGGTCGCCAACTTTGGTTTATATATAAATATGCTCATACTTTCTCTCTCTCTTTTTCTCTCTCTCACATGCATATATATGCGTGCGAGTGTGTGTGTTCGTGAGAGAGAGAGAGAGAGTATGAGTATATATATATATATAGTTAATGATATAGTTTGATATATTTGCATTTAAAAGTTGCTCAATATCGGTGATTGTGTGTATATTTATATATCTATTGTCATCCACAGACAGATCTGTTTCGTTCTATCAGAACTCATCAGTGTGGCTAGACTATATCTTCCCGTAGCTGGGATCGAAACCCGGTTGACTGAAACACCAATCCAAGCTTCTAACCATTTAGCTACAAGGAGAAATTAGCTACGAAGTACATTTTTAAACGGTTATGAATCACAATTAGTATTGTTTACATACATCCGTTCAAACGGCCGCCGAGATCTCAATTCAAATACGAAGAGACTTGCAAAGGCGCTAATGGCAACACGAATACTTCTTCGCTAGAGAACTCAACCCTACGGGGGTAGGGGAGTATATATATCTATTGTCATCCACAGACAGATCTGTTTCGTTCTATCAGAACTCATCAGTGTGGCTAGACTGTATCTCCCCGTAGCTGGGATCGAAACCCGGTTGACTGAAACACCAATCTATATATATATATATATATATATAAAGTTAAGACGGCGTACACTTAGAATTAACGGCATTTGGTGACTTTGTGATCATCAGGCCAAGTAATAATCGACACTTGGTTTGATAATTATATGGGAGAGAAACTGATAGTTACGAAGAGACGTTGACTCTATTTCAACGGTTTTCTACGTTGGTTGGTTGATTTATTTTACTGAGCATTAATGCTCTTCGGGTCATTTAACGCTGAATAAATTTTTAAACTATTCAGTTTAGCCTTAATATAGTTTTTGTTTACAAACAGGTAAATGTTTAAACAGTTTAGTTAAATGTCAAAACAGTTCTATTTAAACGCTTCAGTTTAGCACAAGTACACAGTTTAGTTCAATCTAAAAACAGTCCTATTTCACACACTTCAGTTTAGGATAGGTACAAAGCTTAAATGTCAAAATATTTCTATTTCAAACAATTCAGTTTAGCATAAGTACACAGTTCAGTTCTATCTGACCCATAGACAGGACTCTATCAGGTGCTACCACTCCGAGCCAGAGTGGACCTGGGAGTGATGGCAATGAAGGGGTACTCAAAGCTCCTCAAAGCTATTGCATTACTGGTGCCTTACCATCAGATTGTTTAGTGTCATATCCAGGACACTTGTTGGGTGGGTTAAGGGCTTAGCCCTCTGCCCAGATGCTGTTGGTGTATTCTACAGCCCCAGTTGGGATGGCCAAACACTTTTCTAACATTTATATATATAGAGAGAGAGAGACACACACAGACAGACAGACAGAGATAGAGAGACAGGCAGGAAGAGTGGAAAGAGATACAGAAGAGAGGGAGAAGGAAGAGCTACAGATAAAAAAAAATGAATATGGCGCTTCGTTTCACAAAGGGAGACAATCGAAAAGCATTGCAATGGATTAGTAAATAAATGAAAAATAAGAAGGTAATAGTGGATTATCGACAGTTAGTACTTAAGGAGAAAAAAAAGACCCACCAAATGTCGTCTGCTCTATAGGAAAAAAAAAAAAAGAAAAAAGAAAAGAAATCCAAAATAAACGAATTAAATGAAACACACCCACACTGATACACCCCCCACGCACAAATAAATAAGAAAAAAGTAGAAAAATATATACAGTGTTAATGAAAGCTGAAAGAAACAGAAAAAGAAACAACAAAAAACATGTGACTCTTAAAAGTGAAGATTGGAGACTTTGGCTAATCTTGGGGGAATGAAGACAACATTATCTAGATTAGGAGCCTGCAGAAAAACGGTAATATTTAAAAAAAAAGACAGTAAAGATCTTTTCTTTGTGCGTGTGGTATGTGTGTGTGTGTATGTGTGTATCTGAGTATGTGTGTGTGTGTGTTCAAACTTTTGTTAATTTCTTTTCCTTCGAGATATTTCTTTGTTTTTTTTTCTCTTCCCTTTTCGTGTTCTTTCTTCTCATTATCTTCTTCTTCTTCTTCTTCTTCTTCTTCTTCTTCTTCTTCTTCTTCTTCTTCTTCTTTGTTGTTTTTTTTAATTTTCATTCTTCCGTTCTGTCATTCATTAACCCTTTTTTCATTACACATGTTGAAGTTCTTCGATAGTTTCATAATTCAGAATCTTTCTTTCTTTCTTTCTTTCTTTCTTTCTAGAAATCGCTTTCTTTTTTGTCTTTTTTCAATAAATAACATACTTTTTCCTTTTCTACTCTTTCTATAAACTTCTTTCTTCTTTATTTTATTCAGACTCTTTCTTTCTTTCTTGTAATCTGTTTTCTAATTGCATGCTTTCCATGAAGTGATCGCCTGGCTGAAGCCACCATCTTTCATTCCCCACTGCTGACTCCGTTCGTGACAAGAAGAAGAAGAAGAAGAAGAAGAAGGTGGGTGCTTGGTCGCAAAACGGACTCTGGCCATTTTTGTAACAATGCAGATTACTGATGTCTCATTAGGGACAACGTCCACCGATCTTATTTTAATAACACCTTTGCCAGTCTCCATTGCCTTGCTTCAACCATCCCGCCGGCAGACCTCGGCCTTCTTGTTTGTCCCATTATTTCAGAGTTTTACAGATTACTTACATTACTTATTCTGGCGATAAGTCGATTTGAAAGAACTCCTCTTGTTCCTCGTCTTTTTCTAATTCCTTCTTTCTTTCTTTCTTTCTTTCTTTCTTTCTTTCTAATTTTTATTCCTTCTCTCTTCCCCTTTCTTTCTTCCTTTCTTTCTTTCTTAAATATTTTCTTCTTTTATTCCTTGTTTTCATTTTTGCTCACTTTACCTTTTCTTTCTTTCTTTCTTTCTTTCTTTCTTTTTAGTATGTCTTCCTCTCTTCCTTATATATTTCCTTCTTTCATTCCTTGTTTTCATTCTTTCTCACTTTTCTTTTTTCTTTCTTTCTTTCTTTCTTTCTTTCTTTCTTTCTTTCTTTCTTTCTTTCATCTGTCTTCTTTTTCATTACTTTTAATCCATCTTACTTATCTAATTCTTCTTCTTCTTCTTCTTCTTCTTCTTCTTCTTCTTCTTCTTCTTCTTCTTCTTCTTCTTCTTGAATTGAATTGAATTGATTGCTTAATGCACTGATCTCCAAAGCGATTAACTGTGTATTTTTATAAACCATTGTACAGAAGTTGGCCAAAGTAAATAACCTTAAATAATTACTTATTCTCTTTTTTTCAACTCTTTCTCTCTTCTCATTTTTAACTTTCTTCCTTCACTCCTTTTCTTCCTCTTTCTCTTTTTCTTCCTCTTCATTCTTTTTTCTATTTTTTCCTTATTTTTATCATTTCCCCCTTTCTTGTTATACATATTCTTTTCCTACTTCTCTCTTGTTGTTGTTGTTGTTGTTGTTGTTGTTGTTCTTCTTCTTCTTCTTCTTCTTCTTCTTCTTCTTCTTCTTCTTCTTTCAAAGGATTTTCTGATTACTTACACTTTGCCAAAGACAAAACCGTCAATCCTCTTTCTCTGATGAAACTCGACCCCGCTTTTTCACCCCCGGGCTTCACCTAATTGATACTTGGTTCAATTTGCGACGCAAACCGATATTTGGGCATCTTGTGTTAGTAAACAAGAACTTTCCTCTGAAATGTTTGAGAAGAAAGAATAGAAATCCATTTCGTTTTTCTTTTTTTTTTTTTTTTGTCAGGATTCTTTGGTAAAATCTGCGAATGTTGCGGCCTGCATTTTGTTGTTCGAAAGAATTCGAAATTATTAAAATTGTTGAGAAGAAGAAGAAGAAGAAGAAGAAGAAGAAGAAGAAGAAGAAGAAGAGTAAAATGATAATAATATTAAGAACCGTTATTATTGTTATAATTATTATTATTATTATTATTATTATTATTATTATTATTATCAGAAGACAAAGAAGAAGAAATTCAGAGGAAATTGGAGAAAGAGTAGTACAAATACAAGAAGAAGAAGAAGAAGAAGAAGAAGAAGAAGAAGAAGTGATGATGATAATCATCATCATCATGTCATGCTGGTAGCACGGATATCCCTGACCCTCTCTCGCCACTTTTCCCTATCGTTCATCGCCTCAGGCAGGTCTTCTGGATAACATCCCGTATCCTCACATCGTTGCTGAATGTATGTTCGCGCTGACCGTCCTGCTTTTAGTATAATAATAATAGTAATAATAATAACACTATTATTATTTGAAGAGAAGAAGAAGAAGAAGAAGAAGAAGAAGAAGAAGAAGAAGAAGAAGAAGAAGAAGAAGAAGGTGCAAGATTGATGTTATGAAATGTAAAGATAGGAGAAGCAAAGGAGAAAAATATCAAAGAAAGAAAGAAAGAAAGAAAAGATGTGTAGGAGGAGGATATTCAGAACAAGAAAGAGAGGATGATATAATTAATGAAGAAAGAAAGGAAAGAATGAAAGGAAGTCAGGAAAAGAGAAATGATGAAAGGAACAACAACAACAACAACAATAACAAAAAAAAAAAAAAAAAAAAAAAAAGCAGAAGGAAAAAGTGAAAAGATAAATGAAATGGAAAGAAGTTGTCGATTGTGATGCTTTCAAACCAAGTAGAGAAACCTAGTCACCAATGATTCAAGATTGTTGATAGATACCACATCCAGAACATTAAATAAATTACAGAACACTAGAAAAAAGTTAGAATCATTGAACCATACCAAGAACATATACCCTTCCGAAAGTGTTGAATCAGTCGCATTTTGACCCTTGACAGAACCCTCAGTTAGTGATCTCTCTACACAAGATGCACCCGTGTAAACAAGCAGAAGTAGATCACGCGGGTTGATAACGCGAAGAATGTATAAGCGTTATGAAATTATATATACACGGATACTCCCGTTAGATACGGTCAGTCTCAGATACACAGTCGGGCAGTCAAGAGATTCGAAGGGCGCCAGCGAGTGGCAGGCGAGTGCCCAGAAGGGAGCAGTGCCCCCTCCGCCCGATAACCAGAAGTAGTAAGTTAGTCCCTAGATATGGCACAACGTGGTTAAGAAGAAGTTATGGGTTAAGAAAAGGTCAATAAAGCAGTCCTCCGTCTGTGTTTGTCTCCCTTTCTCTCGCACACCCAGAAGTATCGACCCTTACGAGAATTAAGTGAGACGTGTATATTTTTATAAGGGCTAAGCCTCTTCATTATGGTATCATCATTTCTTCTGTTAGACTAGTTATTTGTCGCACGCCCCACCAAACGGGCAAGTGCCACACAAGGCCATTTTTAAAGTGGGTCTTGGTTCAGGCCTCAGCCCAGACACACCTGACGAGCACAAAAATACCTCGGGCTCTGTCGGTGATTCCCCTAAAATAGCCGCTTCAGGCACTAGGCGATAAACCTCGCCCTTCCGGAGTGGGTTAGAGCCTAAGAGGACGGCCCTCTAAGGCTCTACCAATGGGTCAATCTCGACCACGAGACGTGGTTGCTGGGTTTAGCTGGCAGTCATGTCAAGCAGCCTCGACCGATCGTGACTCACCCAAACCAATCCAATCCCAAACCATCCGCATACCCCACACGGCTGGTCAGAAAATGACTAGTTTGGTGTACAAGTCGTCCATAATATGGTCCATTTTATTTATTGACTAGCCTGGTATAAATGCCACTGAGCTGATTTGAAGAGTGCTGGCCTCTTCCGACCGAATCTCTTTCTGAACTCCCTTAAAACCTCAACATAGTGACCATAACCCTAAGCCTTTGGCCAATCAACTCTGGTGCATTGACTTCCTTACTTCTCCCACACCTCTCATCATCCCTCATAGACTCCCTGCCTTCCTTGAATCTCTTATGCCACTCAAAAACCGATGCTCGATTCATGCGAGATGGTCGAAAAGCAGTCTGAAGAATTCAATACGTTTCTGTGGCATTTTTTCAAGTTTAAAACAATTTTATTGTATATCATTTTTCTAAAGTGTCCTCACGTCCAGATTGCTTTTTTGAAATTCACCAGCTGTGACAATCAGACTTTAGTAGGGTGTATTCCAATTGCTGCTGTAGCTGTTCATTTGAACCTGAAATCATAAAACTTGGTCAGTCATCTTATAAGACGTATATCAATAACATACTCAATACTGCGACAATTTTAGTTGCCTGTATAAAAAAGTGGGGAAACTTATGGTATACACCATGTATATATTATATGCACACATACACACACACACACGTATATATATATATATATATATATATCATATCACATGATAGTCTCTGTAAAACCCAGGGTCACAGACAGTGGCATGTAATATATCATCATCATCATGTCGCGCCGCCAGCACGGATATTCCTGACCCTCTCTCGCCACTTCTCCCTATCATTCATCGCCTCCGGTAGGTCTTCAGGGTTACATCCTGTGTCCTCACATAGTTGCTGTATGTAAGTTCGTGCTGGTCGTCCTGCTTTTGCACATCCATATGTGGAGGTCCACAGGAGTACATCGCTTATGAGCTCGTCCTTGCTTCTCCAGCAGTGTCCCGCGTGTCTGGTTCGTCAGACTTGTATAGTTTTCGTGATGGGGGGCAAGTGTCCGTATAGTTGGTGTCTTGTGGGGTGTTGTCGCCAGGACTTGTTCAATACTGCTCTCAACATTCTTGTGTAATTTCCGTCTAGTTTCCTCTCCAGCCGCTTAGTTAGCGTCCATGTGGTGCATCCATATAGCAGTATCGATACAACCACTGCCTGGAAGAAACTGCGTTTCATTTTATCGGTTAGGTCCATATGATCGAGAGCCTATCTATAGCCGTCCATGCCTTCGTCAGTCGTGTGTCGATGTCTTTTTCGGTTGATGAGACGCTACTTCCTAGGTAGGTGAATTTCTCTACTAGTTTCAGAGAGGCTCCGTCTAGTGTGGCAATGTTGCCCATTTGGTTGTAACACATATATTCAGTTTTGTGTGCATTGACATGGAGGCCAATGCCTGCTGCGGCTCGTTCCAGACTATGCAGTAGTGTCTCTGCTTGATTAGGCGTATTCGCCAGTAACGCCAAGTCATCAGCGTAGTCGGCGTCCGTGATTGTTTTTGCGGGGTACCTTTTGCTTCTTCTCTTAGTCAGCTCGAAGCCATTTTCTCTGATTTTGTCGATCGAAGTCCTAAGCACGTAGTCTAGACAGATGATAAAGTGGTACGGGGCTAGTGTGTCTATTTGTAGTACTCCTATGCTAAAACTGCTGATTGTGACTTGAAGGAAGATTTTATCATCCTAGAACGTGATAAAAACAAATTGCTAAAAAAAAGAAGCGAATTAATCTCAAAGTGTAGACATATTATAAAGTGTCTCTTGTGTTATCAAGCACGTTACCTTGATTAATTTGCCAATTTACACTTCTCTATTTTAGACAGCCAGAAAACAAAAGAATTTTTTGTTTGAATGTCACATGCATTAACACCTCATACCGCTATATTCTTCATGGAAATATCACGAGAAATAACATCTTACATGTGACTCTATCTCAAGCTATGTGGACGCTTTATTGGCCAATTTTTTCACACTTCCGTCTGAAGAATGGGTGAAACGCGTGAAAAGGATTTAAAGTCTCCATACTTCTCTTCTACACGCGCACACGCACACACACAAACACACACACAAACGCACACACACATACACACACACACATATACATATATATACATATAAAGGGAAATGTACACACGAGTATATATATATATAAGTATATCATCATCATCATCATGTCACGCTGGTAGCACGGATATCCCTGACCCTCTCTCGCCGCTCCTCCCTATCGTTCATCGCCCTAGGTAGGTCTTCAGGACAACATCCCGTATCCTCACATAGCTGCTGAATGTATGTTCGTGCTGGTCGTCCTGCTTTTGCACGGCCATGTGTGGGGGTCCATAAGAGCACATCTCTTATGAGTTCGTCCTTGCTTCTCCAGCAGTGTCCTGCATGTCTGGTTCGTCTAACTATATAAGTATATACGTCAGTAATATCAGTCAGCGTCCGAAGACAGTGGGTGACGATTATATTACATAGCCAGATACACGAATATGGCCATGTGCGAAATAGGTGAAATGGCCATCGAATGTTGGTAACATATATCCATAATGTTCTTATAGAAAACTCAGAACATAGGAATCTCGAAATTCGAAAACACGTAATGACTTCTTTGTTCAGGTAGGAAACCTTTTTATTACTTTTGAGTTAAAGGTTTCGACATAAGGAGAGAGACACAATCTTTTTATGCTGGCTTCTTCATCTGGCCCCTATATTGTGCGGCACCCATGGCGCACAAATTCGTTTCGCTTCAGCGAGCCCCAAAAGTCGAACCTCCTCGTTCGGCGTCTAGTTTCAACTCTCTGACTTTCTTCGAAATCCGCAAAATCCTCCGCGCGCTTCCGGTGCGTGACGTCACCCGCACTTTGTCACCCGTTTCATCATCTCAGGCTGTTATTGTGACATCTCTGAGTGACATGTCGGCTCTGTGGACGCGCACGCGTTACCACCTGCATCAAGGTTGCACCTAACTAACCCATGTGCTGAGCCGAAAGGTTCTCAGCCTAACTAAACCCAAAGGCATGAACCGAAATCCCTCGGCTATTATATTACAACTATTCCCGTATAGAATATATGAAGAATTTCATATAAATCTATGGCTATTGTATATTTTCTATCCAGGTTGGGATCATAAAACTTACACGTAGAGCGCATGTAGGAAATCTATTCTATTTGATAATCGTAGAAGTTGGGTGAAAATCCAGGTGAACAACTTCGACGTACCCATGGGCGCTTACGACTCGGCCCAGACTGCGGATTTAATAGGAATATACCTTGGACACGTTGGGTCGTATTGTCAAATTAGAGCCGACTGAGTAATCTTCATCCCGGACATAACGGCCCCAAGACCTCTAAAATACAGATGATTATTAGGACATTTAAATTACTAGGGTAGGAATTGAAATAGCCTCAAACTTATTGTTGAATTTCTTGATATCACATTCAATTTAAATAACGGCTCCTTCAAACCTTTTAGTAAGCACAATTCCACCCCCACCTACGTAAATATTGACTCTAACCACTCAAGATCGTTATTGAAGCAGATTCCTAATGCCGTGAACCAGAAGATCAACAGGCTATCCCCAGGTAAAATATTTTTTCAGGAGAGTAAAAGTATGTATGATGAAGCTTTCAAACACATCGGATTCCAAGGTAGACTGGAGTATTTGAATCCAGTCAACGGCGGCTCTAATGTAGGAAGTAATAGTAGTTGGGCACGCGCACTCATCACCGTTGGTGAGTGACACCAATAACAATCCCTCAAATAGACGAGGAAGAAATAGAAATAGAAGATTAATCTGGTTTAACGCGCCTTTTTGTAAACTTACCAACATTAACACACTTAAATACTTCCTAAACCTCCTGGATAAGCACATCAATAAGGATAATCCATTAAGAAAAATTTTAATTGGAGCACAGTAAAAATTAGTTACTCTTGTACAAAGAATATGCATAGTATCTTAAATAACCATAATAGGACCTGATCTGGTGTCTTGTAACTGTAGAAATAAAGGGGAATACCCCTTGGGTGGACGAAGCAACTCAAAGAACGTCGTATACCAAGCGTGCATTTCCCCCATGGAACATAATAATGAGTAGAGAAGGTCTATATAAGCATCTCCGCTGGGAATTGGAAACAAAGACGTTGTTTCTCCAATCAGACCACTCTATGTAAATATTTTTGGAACCTTAAGGATCGGGGGCTAAACCGCCAAATGAAGTGGAAAAGAGTCTGGCGGCCTTTAACCGCGAATAGCTTCAATGGTTGATGTAACTTGTGTATCGATGAAAAAATTAGTATAATCAATTTTAAAGATCGCAGACTACTGTTAAATAAACGTAACGGACTTGTGTTTAAAGGTAGACATGAAAGTAAATTTAGGTTATCCTGACTGGTGGCCTCTGAGGCTTTTACTCTAGATAATAGCGGTGATATTGATGCTGGATGATTTTTTATTGGAAACAATAACATTTATTTCAGTTGTTAGTAGTATTATATGACGGGGAGATTTATGTAAAGGAGAAGATTCTTTGAAATTTAGATATTTATTAAAAAATTAGGGTTTTTCATTTCTGGAGTAGTTAATTCCCCTTGACCAGTTTTGGGGTTGATTAAAGGCATCTGGTGGCTGCCAAAAGGGTTTTTTAAGGCGGAAGTCTAAGACCTTATAAGCTGGGGTAATAATTCATATATAAGAAGTAAACGAGAACGATATGAAGATAATCGTTTAGTTTACAAGCTTACACCATTAAAAAAATCCCACCTGCTATGAAAAATCTAATATATGTTCAAATTAGGATCCTAAGCGATAAAATGAAACGCAGTTTCTTCCAGGCAGCGGTTGTATCGATACTGCTATATGGATGCACTACATGGACGCTAACTAAACGGCTGGAGAAGAAACTAGACGGAAATTACACAAGAATGTTGAGAGCAGTATTGAACAAGTCCTGGCGACAACACCCCACGAGACACCAACTATACGGACACTTGCCCTCCATCACGAAAACTATACAAGTTAGACGAACCAGACTCGCAGGACACTGCTGGAGAAGCAAGGACGAGCTCATAAGTGATGTACTCCTATGGACCCCACGTATGGCCGTGCAAAAGCAGGACGACCAGCACGAACTTACTTACAGCAACTATGTAAAGACACAGGATGTAACCCTGAAGACCTGCCGGAGGTGATGAGTGATAGGGAGAAGTGGCGAGAGAGGGTCAGGAATATCCGTGCTGGTGGCACGACATGATGATGATGATGATGATGATGATGATGATGAATTTAAAGGAACTCCCTTTTTCTGATTTATTCATTTTTCTAATTCTTTATTGTTTTAACCCCCTTTACTATAAATTTATATAGGTTTTTCTTTCTTTTTTCTTTTTTTTTTCCATACACATATAGACTATAATCCATATTTGCTGTTTTTCAACTTCAAATTCAATATTTACAGTCTTCTGAAGAGACGGAGAGTATAAGGATATTCTTCATCGAAATAAATCTATTATGACAATTAGACCAGGTTAGAGTTTCCTTCTAATTGCACTATATATATATATATATATATATATAGTAAGTTGGCGACCGTAGTCTAGCGCGACCAGAGGGTTCCCTTTTTAATAGCTACTACACCGAGGTGTAGGGAGGCGCTACTCCTTTCCTAGATCACTCCACTTTACCCTTGATACGTACCATATAATGCTGAGTGTTAAGCAAGAAGGTATCAAGCACCATTTTTAAAGTCTTACAACCATTTCAGGTCACAGGGGACCTGAAATTAATGGAGCCTCACCATCAGTGCAGAAGATAGCATTTATAGTTTTGATATTTATAGGTGTAATACCTACTCTGCTATTATAGCATCGAGCACTATTTTCTTGCACAATTTTTTCTTATTTGCAGTTCTTATATATATATATATATATACTCACGTATGAACATGTATACACGCGAATACATATATATATATATATATATATATATATATATATTCACATATGTATATGTCCTTATATATCTATATATATATTAGTTTACTTACGATTGATTTAGCTTGTTGACCTTCGGCAACATACTTATAGATAATGCGTTCGTATTCTGCTTATGTTTAAACAAGCCGATAGGCAGGAAATTGATTTGAAGATCAAAGACCGGTGGGATAAGCTTGCTTCTTTTGACGATAAAAATAAAGACTTTCCTAATTGTATAAATGCACTGGGATAAATGTGGCTCCGAAAAACATGTCTAGACGTACTAACATTTGTCTGTGTAGTATAGGTAGGATATTGAAGTCAATTTAATTCTTTATTAATTGTAAGAGACTTTATCGGAAAGTTTTCTTTCTTCTTGTTTTGCGTGTTCACGCTATGATTTGAACCGTTCATTCTCCCGTATTTTTTTTAAATATCCAGAATCAGGAGGCAATAACAGTTGTTGTATATAAAACTATAATTCACTTTCGTAAAGCGAAAAACAGTATCAAAGAGAATTTTTTAATTCCTTATTTTAACAGTTGTTTGCAAATATTTTCACAAAATTTTATTTTGTCTCCCATGCATATGTAAAATAATTAGGGTGATTGATTAGTTATATTAACTATTTTGTTTATTAAGTAAAATTGTAAGTTAAATAAGGACTTAGAATATAAGGTCAAACGCGTGTACAGGTGGCGACCAGGTTTAACACCTCACATCAAAATAATGTTGGGGAAGACAGGATATCGATAATAAACAAATCAAGGCTTGTGTACTGGCGTGGAGGAAAATGGTTTGTGACGCGTGATGATTCTAGGAAGTATGATGCAATAAGTAATTGAATTAGAGAAAATATAAAAATGGGATAATTTAAAAACTAAGGCAGTTGAGTTTTGAAACCCAAAGAGAAGTTAATGATTGGTCTGCGTAGGGGAGAAACGGGAGTGCATATGGGTCAGGTGATGCGTTGGTAAATCCTTAAAAGGTCTTCCTGTTTCCCTCGTGCTTGAGTTTGCTGCTATGAAATGTTGGGTCTGGAGAAAGCAGCTTTGTATCTGAGCGACATTAGTCGCCTTGTTATTTTTGAATTTCGAATGTTTAGCATAATCCATCGTATTATACATTTCTCATTAGGCGCCGTGACCAGTTCATGTTCTTATGGTATGATTTTTGAACTGGGTTTGATAGAACACTAAAATGCACGGTACATCGGGTTTCTAGACGATCATAGAAGCGGCCAAGAACGATAGAAAAACCACTGCAGACGTCTGTGTTTCGGAGGAGAGAGAGAGGAAGTCACTGACAGAGGGAAACGTAAAGAACGGAAACAGAAGAACGGATGGAAGGACAAAAAAAAAAAAGAAATATAAAAATTCAACTCCAAAAACACCTTGCCCGGTTGGGGCTGTCGAATACACCAACTGCACTTCTGCAGAGGGGTAAGACTCCCGCAATGAGTGACCTGGATATGACACTAAACAATCTGATGGTGAGGTTCCAGCGATGCTGGAGCTTTGGGGAATGCAGAGCACCCCTTCATTACCATTGCACCCAAGTTCACTCCGGCTCGGAGTGGTAGCACCTGATTCGGTCCTATCTAAGGGTTAAATAGAACAAATACTTCAGCTAAACTGAATTGTTTGAATTAGAACTGTTTGACTAAAATGAATGTCTTGAAAAGAAATGTTTTTCACAATTATACTGTACTTACATTTAAACTTAATAGTTGTGCTAAACTGAATTATTTGAAATGAAACTGTTTTTGACATTGAAACTCTACTTACATTAAACTGAATTTTTTAAATATAGAACTGTTTTGACATTTAATTGTGTGTAAAGAAAACCTATACTTATACTAAACTGAATTAGCTGAATTAGAACTGTTTGAATGAACCGAATAACTTTAAATAGAAATATTTTTGACAATTAAACTGTGTACTCATGCTAAACTAAATTGTTTGAAATAGAACAATCTATTTGCATGAAAATGGATTTGGCGTTACATAACCTACAAAGGTTGATATGCCATTATATCCCACCCACCCACCAACCAAAAACACCGAAAAACTGTGGAACCCTGACCAAAAACAGAAAGATGAGAAATAAGAACTCAACTCCAAAGAGACGACAAATGTGGCACCCCGTTCCAGGAGTAAGATTACCAGAAATTACCCAAACCAACGTGAAAAAGAGAAGACTGAAAGGAAGGGAAAAGAGAAAAACCGAAACGAACAAAAGACGAAGTAGAAATCTCGACGTATTGTCCGAAGTACAACGAATTTAGAGAAGGCAAAGCAGCAAAAATTGGCGTTGAAGATTTAAGAATAAGGAGAAAAAAGAAACATAGAAAGAAATCCTGTTTCTGACGGAATGTGGATAACAACAACAAACGTGATATGGGAACCACGCTGTCAGATTTAGACAGTCAGGCCAGCCAGAATTGAGAATCGAGCGAGGGATACGCAGCCGATCAGATGCGTTAGGGTCTCTGACGATATGGCTTGCAAGGGGGTGCAAGCGTTGGCACCCCCTTGCTACAGGAAGAAGATATGGGGCAAGAAGAAGTCCCCTCTCTGAGTATATGTCTCTCCATCTCTCTCTCAAGCTTACAACAAACTGTGTGCCTCTTTCGAGAATAAAATGAGAGATATATTTTTATAAAGAAGTGTGTTTCGTTCGTTCATTGAAGTTCGTTCATTGTCTTTGATAATGTTTTTGATTGGGTCTATGAGAAGTATACGGTACTGGAACCTCACCATCAGAGTTTGATGTCATATATTCAGGACACTCTTGGGTAGGTGGGTGGATGTTTGTGTAGTATATATTGGTGCAGCGGAAATCCGAAACACTGACGACTCTCAGTTGTTCAGGTACGAAATGTTTATTAACTTCTTGACTTTAGTTTTTCGACACGAGGACAGAGAGACACGATTTTTACTATGCTGACTGTACTATCTGACCGAACAAACGCGCTGTGCATCCCGTAGCCCCCAAGATCTCTGTCGGTAGGGATCTGCAGAACTCCATGGTCTCAACCCCCAGCTGGACTGGCCCGGCCTAGAGTCAAATCTCGAATGACGTCTTTTTCAAAATCATCAAATTCTCAGCCCATCGCTTCCGGGCATGACGTCATTCACACCCCAGTCCCGTTTTCTCTCTGGGGTTTTTATTATGACATTTGTGATTGTCATATCCTCTGCGCTCGAGCGTGAACACCTGCACTAAAGGCCAAATAGTTCGAAGCCCAACCAAACTGAATGATAAAATATAATTAACGAAAAATGATTACTATAAAAAAAATCTTTCCGTAATTATATAACATTTAGTTTTACCCCTCTGCAGAGATGCAGTCAGTGTATTCTACAACCCCAGTCGACTTGGCTAATTCTTCTTGGGTGCTTATATCATATATTTTTTTTTTATGTTATGGACGAATATGTTTCTAACATTGTTTGGAATAGAGTGGTTTTGCATTGCGTTCAGCGGTCGTGTCCATACTATTATATGGAAGCACTACTTGGACGCTGACTTAGTGTATAGAGAAAAAGCTTGACGGTAATTGCACACGAATGCTACGTGCTATATTGAGTACATCCCGAAAGCAACATCCGACAAAACAGTAGCTGTTCGTCCACCAACCTCCCATCTCAAAGACGAACAAGACGTGCGAGACAATGCTGAAGAAGTGAGAAGGAACGCATGAGTGACGTTCTGCTTCGAACCTTTTTCACACGGACGAGCAGGTGTAGGACGACCAGTAAGAACTTATCAACGACATTTCTGTATTTTATCAACTTTCTTTCTTCCTTTACTTTTCCAGTTTATCAATTCCTTTCTATATTTTCTTCTATTCCCATTCTCGTTCTAACTTTTCATTTGATCAACTTTCTTTCTTACCATCTTTCTTTCTTTCTTGTTTATTTATTCATTCTTTTTTGTCCTTCCTTCTTCCAAGGTAGTTTTAATTTATTCTTTCTTTCTTTCTTTCTTTCTTTCTTCGCCCTTTTTATGCATTCATTTTATTTATTTCTTTCCTTCATTGTTTTCTAGCAATTTTTATTTATTAATAGTTTTCTTTCTTTCTTTCTTTCTTTCTTTCTTTCTTTCTTTCTTTCTTTCTTTTCCCGCTGTATGATTTCGTTTCTTCCTTCCTTTCTTTCTTTCTTTCTTTCTTTCTTTCTTTGCCCTTTTTACGAAATTTCTTTCTTTCTTTCTTTCTTTCTTTCTTGTTTATTTATTAATTCTTTTTTGTCCTTCCTTCTTCTAAGGTAGTTTTAGTTTATTCTTTCTTTCTTTCTTTCTTTCTTAGACCGTTTTATGAATTTTTTTGTCTGTTTGTTTGTTTGCCCTTTTTACGAATTTATTTTCTTCCTTTCTTTCTTTCTTTCTTTCTTTCTTTCTTTGTGCTTTTTACGAATTTTCTTTCTTTTTTCTTTCTTTCTTTCTTTGCGATTTTTTCATGAATTTGTTTGTTTGTTTGCCCTTTTTACGAATTTCTTTTCTTTCTTTCTTCCTTTCTTTCTTTCTTTCTTTGCCATTTTTTCATGTTTTGTTTGTTTGTTTGTTTGTTTGTTTGCCCTATTTACGAATTTTCTTTCTTTCATTCATTCTTTCTTTCTTTCTTTTCACTAGAAACTTCATCCATCATTGCCATAAGGTACTCTTAAAACACTGTTAAATTCATGTGTCAAAGTCGGCCATTCTTATTCAACGAAAGTACATGTTGCCGACTCCCCGTATATTTATCTCATACTTTTCGACAGTCCGTCGGCTCATCTTAAAATGTTACAAAAACCCAGTAAACTTATAAAAAAAAAAAGGTCGTCAATATATGTCTAATGTTTTCTAATGACGTTAAATATTTTTGCTGACGATGTAATTAAATAAACAATTTTTCCACGTTTCTCTTGCTTTTGGCAAAGCACTTGTAACTTGGGGCCAAAACATAATGTTTAAACAAGCGAATTCTTCGGCATTTTGCTTGGAGCCAGGCAGCCAATGAATGATAACGATGGGTTGTCACCCACTGGAATCGTTACTGAAATCTTTGAGAGGAATGTAGTTATCACATCTCTCTTTCTTTCCGCCCCCTATTTGCTCCCAAATCCCCTCCCATCATCTGAACGTGTCGACACGAAAATTTACTTTTCCTATAAAACGTTAAGATGCTGTTTGATAATGTCAAGTCGGTAAGGAAGTAAAGAAGTTTAAAAAAAAGAAAGATAAAAGGAAGGAAGGAAAGAAGGAAGAGAAAAGAAAAAAGA
Organism: Sepioteuthis lessoniana; assembly: GCA_963585895.1. Lineage (NCBI taxonomy): Eukaryota > Metazoa > Mollusca > Cephalopoda > Myopsida > Loliginidae > Sepioteuthis > Sepioteuthis lessoniana. The sequence continues at coordinate 34,151 of CAUZXS010006363.1, forward strand.
AAGAAAGAAAGAAGGAAGGAAGGAATAAAGAAAGAAAGACACGAAACGAAATAAGAAGGGAAAGAAGGAAGGAAGAAAGAAAAACATGCAAGAGAAGAAAGGAAGAAAACAACAAAAGAAGGAAGGCAGAAAAGAAAAAGACAGAAAGAAAGAAGAAGGAAAGAATGGAAGAACAAAATAAAACAAAAGATACGAAAAATGAAAAGATGAAATAAAGAACGAAAGAAGGCAATAAAGAAAGGAAAAAAGAAGAAATAAAAGTGAAAGAAAGGAAATTAAGAAGGAAAAAGAAAGAAAGAAGGAAGGAAGCAAGGAATGAATGAATGAAGGAAGGAAGGAAAAAATAACTAAAGAAAGGAAGAAACAAAAAAGAAAGAAATGAAGAAAAAGCAAGGAAGAAATAAAAATAAAAAAAACGAAAGAAACGAATGAAAGGAGGAAGAAAAAAACAAAACGAAAGAAGCCAAAAAATAATAGAAGTAAGAAAAAAGAAAGAGTATGCACCGAAAGAATATAAGAAAGCAAGAAAGAAAGAAAGAGACAATGAAGAAAGAAAAAAATGAATCAAAAGAAATGAAAAAAAAAAAGGAAAAAAGAAATAAATAAAGAAAAAAGAATGAAAATAAATGAAAACAAGGAAAAAAAGAGAAAGATAAATAAAGAACGAACGAAAGGAAGGAAAGATGAAAGAAGGAAAAGAAAAAAGAATGAAAGCAAGAAAAAAAGAAGGACAAAAGAAAGAAAAAGAAGGAAAAAAGAAGTAAGAAAGGAAAAAGGAAGAAAGAAAAAATGAAGGAAGAAAGAAAAGAATGAAAGCAAGAAAAAAAGAAGGAAGGAAGAAAAAAGAATAAAAAGCAAGAAAAAAGGAAGAAAGAAAAAAGAAGGAAGAAAGAAAAAAGGAGGAAAGAAGAAAAAAGGAGGAAAGAAAACAATGAATGAACTCAAAAATATAAAGAATATCAACCTTTGTGGGTTATGTAATGCAAACGCTATCCTTGTAGAAAAACATCAAGTTCAAAATTTAAAATAAGCAACTCCAAAATTTAAAAAAATAATAAAGAAAGCTACGAAAAAGAAAAAGCAAACATGAGAGAAAGAAACTAATATTTGATACATTGGTTTGGTTTAACGGGTATCAACCTTTGTAGGTTATTTAATGCCAAATCTGGTTTATACATATATATTAGATATATAGGATATGGTTTGGTTGGGTTTGATGGCATATCAAACATTGTTGGTTATCTAATGCCAAATCCTCTTTATACATATACACATGGTGTATTCAGTAAGTTTCCAGACTTTTTTGTACAGGCGTTTAACATTGTTGTAGACTCTTGAAAATTCAGTATGTTATTGCTATACGTCTTATGAGATGACAGACCAATTTTTATGATTTCAGCTTCAAATGAACAGCCTTAGCAGGAATTGGAATACACCCTACTAAAGCCTGATTGTCACAGCTGGTGAATTTCGAAAATGCAATCTGGACCTGAGGACACTTTAGCAGAACGATATGCAATAAAATTGGAAAAATGCCACAGAAACACTTCAGACTGCTTTTGGAGCATCTTGCATGAATCGAGCATCAGTTTTTGAGTGGCATAAGAGATTCAAGGAAGGCAGGGAGTCTGTAAGGGTTAATAAGAGATGTGGGAGGAGTAAGGAAGTCAATAGACCAGAGTTGATTGTCCAAAGGCTTAGGGTTAGGGTGACTATGTTGAGGTTTTAAGGGAGTTCAGCAAGAGATTCCGTCGGAAGAGGCCAGTACTCTTCAAATTGGGTCAGTGGCATTTCTTCCAGGACAATACACCAGTCCACAACTCCATCCTTGTCACAGACTATTTGGCCAAGAAAGACATCAAGACAGTTCGTCAGCCTCCCTATAGTACAGACCTTGCTCTCGGTGACTTTTGGTTATTCCCTAAGCTCAGAGGCTGTCGTTATGAGACAACTGAGGAGATGAAAGAGACTGTTACGAAGGTCATTGACCCGCTCATATAAGAGGACTTCCATGGGGCCTTGCAGAAGTTGTTGGAAGTGTACCACAAGTGCATTGCAGCCTGAGAAGATTACTTCGAAGGGAACTAGAATTTCATGTGTGTACTATCAATAAAAGTGCCCGTACGAAAAAAGTCTGGAAACTTATTTATTGATCCTCGTATATATATATATTTGGTGTGTAAACATAAGTAAACAAAGTTGAATGTTTCCAACTATTACTCTTTATCACTAACAATTCAATTAAACGTCATTCATTTGTCTTCACACAGTTAAATGAGCTAACAGATCTATTTGAAACTATTCAATTTAGCATAAGTCAACAAATTCAAATGGTTCTAAGTATTCCTCTCTAACACAGATAATTCTATTTATGGATCAAATAGAATGGTTTAACTATTTAACTGTGTGCACAAAAATGACTCATATTAAATCAAATTGTTAGTATTACATAGAAATACTTGAAACTGAATACAAACGAATAGAATTAGCTTGGTTTGGTTTGGTTAGGTTTAGTATGATTTGGTTGGGATTTATGGCATATCAACCATTGATGGTAATTTAATGCTAAATTCTATATATATATATATATATATATATATATATGTATTGATTATATATGATTTGTAAATACATTTTGTTGATAACATTTTTGAACAAGCCTGAGGTCTTTTTTTCACATAGTTAAATGGCTTCAAGTTTTTCTATGTAACAGTAACAATTTAACATCAGTCATTTGTTTGCATTTAAATAGATATATACATGATATGTAAGAGATTAGTTGTCGGTAATTTCATTTTTAAATGAGTTAGAACGATTTTGTTTGCACACTAGTATTGTCATTATTTCTACATAGTTAAATGGGTTCAATTATTGCTATCTAAAACTTATTATTCTTTTCCAAATTAATCATTTGTTAGCACACAGTGAAGTGGTTCCAAGTTTTGTTATTTGACATTAATTATTTTATTCAACGCCATTCATTTATTTGCACACCGTTAAATAGTTCCAATTATTACTTTGCATCATTAATAATACAATTATTCAGTCATTTGTTTACACACAGTTAAATGATAAAACAGATCTATTTCTAACAATTCAGTTAAGCATAAATCTTTCTTGTACTCAGTTTAAATGTCAAACAGTTCTATTTGACCCATAGATAGAACCCTATCCGGTGCTACTACTCTGAGCCAGAGTGGACCTGGGAGTGATTACAATGAATGGGTGCTCAGCATTCCCAAAAGCTCCTGCATTGATGCAGCCTCACCATCAGATTGTTTAGTGTCAAAGCAAGAACACTCATCTTACTCCTCTGTAGAAATGCAGACGGTGTATTTTACAGCCTCAGT
>CAUZXS010006363.1:42500-53837 GCA_963585895.1 Sepioteuthis lessoniana
TTGTTAGCTGCAAGTTTGCAGCGTGTATATCATGTGACCGAATAAGTTTGAGCCTTGGAAAAGGCACCTGTAGAGGTAGATAGTATTGTGCTAGTTGGTGCGTTGGCACGTTTTATTTTACTTCACTCCGTGTGGCATTTAAAAGCCGCACAGTAGAACGTGTGATGTCGTTGAACTTGGAAACTTGTACATTACGAGTTCCAAGTGAGGCATAAAGCCACGGAACCAACCAAACACATTTGTTTTTTTTTTTGTTTTTGTTTGGTTGGTTCGGTTGGTTCGGTTTTATGGCATATCAACCATTATAGGTTATTTATTGCCGAATCCATTAATATATATATATATATATATAAACAGTTCTATTTCAAACAATTCAGTTTAGCACAAGTACACAGTTTAGTTCTATTTGACCCGTTGATAGGATTCTGTCAGGTGCTGCCATTCCGAGCCTAAATGAACCTGGAAGTGATGGCAATGAAGGGGTACTCAGCATTCCCCAAAGCTCGAGTACTACTGGAACCTCACCATCACATTGTTTAGTGTCATATCCATTGGGGGAGTCTTATTCTCCTGCAGAGAAACAGTTGGTGTATTTTGCAGCCCCAGCTGACAGGGGCACGAGACACTCGTGGAGGGGTCTGATCCCTCTGCAGAGAAGCAGTCTGTGTATTCTGCAGCCCCACCCGACTCAGGTCAGGTTTGTAAAAGTAAAGTTGTAAAGTTGGCGACTTTAGTCGAGGGTAACCCAAAGGTTCCCTTTTCGATAGCAACTACACCAAGGTGTAGGGGAGGGCGCTACTCCTTTCCCTGGATTGCTCTACTTTACCCTTGATCCGTATCTTATATTGCTGAGTGTTAAGCAAGGCGGCATCAAGTACCATTTTTTGAGTCTTTGGTATAACTCGACCTGGGATTGAACCCAGGTCACCCAGGTCATTGGCGAACAATCTACTGATTAGGCCAATGGTGTAACAGTACAATAAACAAGTGGTTTCAGAAATTTCCCCCTGGTTGCAAGAAGCTCGATGATCAGGCAGATTCCGAGGCTGTGCTCAAAGCCATAGAAGCAAATCCGGGTAGTAACCCTTGGACAGTATCAGGTGAGCTAAGCATGTCATTGTCCAGTGTCATCATCATCATGTCGCGTTGGTAGCACGGCTATCCCTGACCCTCTCTCGCCACTCCTCCCTATCGTTCATCGCCCTAGGCAGGTCTTCAGGACAACATCCCGTATCCTCACTTAGCTGCTGAATGTATGTTCGTGCTGGTCGTCCTGCTTTTGCACGGCCATGTGTGGGCGTCCATAAGAGTACATCTCTTATGAGTTCGTCCCTGCTTCTCCAGCAGTGTCCTGCATGTCTGGTTCGTCTAACTTGAATAGTTTTCGTGATAGGAGGCAGGTGACCGTACAGTTGGTGTCTTGTGGCGTGCTGCCGCCTGGACAATTTCGGCAAAAGCATCTTAAACTGGCGAGTTGTTGTTACATAGCCATATACACGAATATAGCTATGTGCGAAATAGACATATAATGTTCATAACGATAGAATATATAAAGAACATAGGAATCTCGAAATTTGAAAACACATAACGACTTCTTGTTCAGGTACGAAATCTTTTCATTAACTTTGAGTTAAAGGTTTCGACATAAGGAGGAGAGACACAATCTTCTATGCTGTCTTATTCATTTGGCCCCCATCTCGTGCGGCCCCCATAGGGCGCAAGTTCCCCTCGCGTCTGCGAGCTCCAAAAGTCGATCCTTCTCGTTTGGCGTCTAGTACTCAACTCTTAACTTTCTTCAAATCTCACACAAACCTCCACACGCTTCCGGTGCGTGACGTCACCCGCACCCTGTCACCCCGTTTCGTCTCAGACTATTGTGACATCTCTGAGTGACATGTCCGCTCTGTGCGCGCTCACGCGTTACCACCTGCATCAAGGTTGCACCTAACTGACCCATGTGCTGAGCCGAAAGGTTCTCAGCCTAACTAAACCCAAAGGCATGAACCGAAATCCATCGGCTATTATATTACATTGTGACTCACAGTACCAAAATATTGCAAAACTTTTGACCAGTCGAACAACGTTCTTCGGTTAAGGGGTCACTACATGAAATTCAACATCAAATGTCAAAAAACTTTGAGAGAAACATTTAACAAGTTAATACAGGTTCATGGAGATCAAATTATGTCCAGGGAACAGTTTCTTAGCTGACTTGTAAATTCTTGGAATGGACGAAAGACTGTAAATTCACCTCGTTTTAGTGGACTACACACATTTTAGGAATAGTTTAAAATCGCGCCAAAAGTAGTCTATAATTAGATCTAACCGACATAGTCAAATTTTAATCTCTTGTACAAATCCTAGCTGATCACCCTTCCAATACAGTCTTGCCTACTCTTACATTCCTATTGTGTCAGATTGTTACAGTCTTTGATAATCTGATGAAACGTTTCATCTCTATCAGCACAAAACTTACACTTGCTCTTCTGCGTCAGGTCGATTTTTGCTTTAATATAATTGGTTCTTATGGCGTTATTTTCTGCTGCTATAAAACAAAATTCACTTGCTTCATTTTATGCCTTGCGAATTTTTCACACCAGCACCTACTAATGTTTTTTTTTCACTAGAGTCTTAGTGACAGCAAGTCACCTCAGGACTCCAGGACTCTTCTGAGTATTCTGTCCGATTTCAGTAATGCAGGTTTCAGTAATGCAGGTTCCCCTTTATCCGGAAAGACACTTTATTTGTTCTCTGTCCCATCACCGAGCAAGTACAGCACAAGGCCTTTTTAAAATGGGTCCGGACGCAGGGCCGCAGCCCACACGCATACGGCAAAATCCAAAAATACCTTTGGCCCCGTCAGCATTCTCCCAATGGGGGTGCCTCAGACGCCAGGAAATAAACAAGAAACATTAGGTAAGAAAATTCTTATTGTATGCGCCATGCTTCTGATCTCATGAATATTTTAATCAACAACTAGGAAATGAATACACACACACACACACACACACACACACACACACACACACACACACACACACACACAAATATACACATATACATACACACAACAGTTGTACGGCCACTTAACCCCATCTCTAAAACCATCCAAGTAAGACAAACTAATCATGTGGGACACTGTTGGAGAAGTAAGGACGAGCTCATACGTAACGTTCTACTAAGGGCTCTTACACATGGACGTGCCACTGTTGGCCGACCAGCAAGTACTTACCCAAATCAGCTCTTTATGGACACAGGATGTAGTTTGGAAGACTGACAGAGAACGATAGATGATAGGGACAGATGGAAAGAGAGCCAGGGAAATCCGCTCTGGCAGCGTGACTTGATGATCATCATATACATATGTAAGTATGCATATATATATATGTGTGTGTGTGTGTGTGTAAGAGTACATACATATATATATATATGTAAGAGTATATATATATATATATATATATATTCATTAAGAAAAACAACAAACCGGTCACATTAGGATTATAAATCTATTTCCATCCTGTTATGCATTTTTGAAAAATTCAAAAACACGAAAAAAAAATTAACAGGACTTCTTCAGATACTTTGGATAAAATAAATCTTGAATAGACACAGGAAAGAAGGTGGGAGGGGATAGAAGAGGGGTGAAGAGTTATCTCCTCATTTAGCCCACTTCCGTTTTTTTATTTTATTGTCGGTTAGAATTATAGTAAATTTATTTTTAAATAATTGAAGAGAGAATATATATATATATATATATATATATATATATATATATATATATGTGTGTGTGTGTGTGTGTGTGTGTGTGTGTGTGTGTGTGTGTGTAAGAGAAAAATCGAAATAAATCAGACAGTATGTCAATGCGAAAAAAAAATAAAGCAGGATTTAAAAAATATATATAATTGAATAATATGCCTATGATTGACGTCTTGGTTTTTTAAAACCATCTTACGGTTTATATTATTATGTGATATCTTGTCGGATGAGATCCTGGCTGGTACTCCCATACCGGGACAGAGAGCACGTTGGAATAATGAAGGAGTAGACATGATTACTGAGATTTCCAGAACTGGAGCCTCACCACCAGATGCCCTTTAGGTCACCTGTTTTTCTTAAGGGTCTTACACACTCAAACGCACATATGTAAAGAGAGAGAGAGAGAGAGAGAGAGAGAGAGGGAGAGAGAGAGAAAGGAAAAGAGAGATTGAGAATAAGAGTGAGGAGATGAGAGAGAAAGATAAAAAAAAAACACCAAAACAAAGCGAAAAACATAGTAGAAAGAAAACGGGGAAGAACTGTGTAAAAAAAAAATGAAGGACATATACATATATATATATATATGGGGAGAGAGAGAGAGAGAGAGAGAGAGAGAGAGAGAGAGAGAGAGAGAGAGAGGGAGAGAGAGAAAGAGAAAGGAAAAGAGAGATAGAGAATAAGAGAGAGGAGATGAGAGAGAAAGATAAAAAAAAACACCAAAACAAAGCGAAAAACATAGTAGAAAGAAAACGGGGAAGAACTGTGTAAAAAAAAATGAAGGACATATATATATATATATATATATGGGGAGAGAGAGAGAGAGAGAGAGAGAGAGAGAGAGAGAGAGAGTAAGGAAACGAAAAACATAGTAGAAAGAAAACGGGGAAGAACTGTGTAAAAAAAAATGAAGGACATATACACATATATATATATATGGGGAGAGAGAGAGAGAGAGAGAGAGAGAGAGAGAGAGAAAGAGAAAGGAAAAGAGAGATAGAGAATAAGAGAGAGGAGATGAGAGAGAAAGATAAAAAAAAAACACCAAAACAAAGCGAAAAACATAGTAGAAAGAAAACGGGGAAGAACTGTGTAAAAAAAAAATGAAGGACATATATATATATATATATGGGGAGAGAGAGAGAGAGAGAGAGAGAGAGAGAGAGAGAGAGAGAGAGAGAGAGAGAGAGAGAGTAAGGAAACGAAAAACATAGTAGAAAGAAAACGGGAAAAAACTGTGTAGAAGAAAGTGAAGGATATATATATATATATATATATATATATATATAGAGAGAGAGAGAGAGAGAGAGAGGATGAAGAAAAAAGGAAGAAAACAAATAGGAATAAAAAAACAAAAAAAAAGAAAGAAAGAAAGAAAGAAAGAAAGAAAGAAAGAAAAAGAGGGAGAGAGCAAACCGGAAAAAAAGGAAAAGAGAAGAGAAAAAAAAAAAGAAAAAAAAAAAAGAAAAAAAAGCAAACGAAAGCGTAGAAGAGGAAAAAAAGAACAGGAAAAATATATATATAAAAACAAGTAAGAAAAAATATTAAAGCGAAGAAAACAAAAAAGAAAATTCTAAAAAGAGTCAGGAAAAAGAAAGGGATGCAAAAGAGAGAAAGAATAAGAGAGTAATAGTATGGAGAAAAAGAGAGGTATAAAAAAAAAAAGAGAAAGAGAAAAACGACAGATTTAAAGGAAAAGAAAAGAAGGGGAAAGAGAAGAATAATAAAGAGCGGAAGGGAAAAAGACAGATATTAAAGAAAGAAAGAAAAAGAGAGAAATAATAAAATGTGAAGGGAAAAGAGAAGGGAAAAAGATAAAGGAAAAGAGAGGGAAAATGAGAAGAAGGGAACGAGAGAGAGAAAGAGAGAATTAAAAGAGAAAGGAAAAGACAGGGGAAAAAGAGAGGAAGGAAAAGAGAGGGATGATAAAAAGAGAAAGGAATAGAGAAGGGGGAAAGATGAGGAGGGTAAGAGAGAGAGAGAGACGGAATAAAAAGAGAAAGGATGTGAGAGGGAAAAAGAGAAGGGAGAGAGAGAGAGAATTAAAAGAGAAAAGAAAAGAGAGAGAAAAAGAGAAGAAGGAAAAGAGAGGGATAATAAAAAGAGAAAGGAATAGAGAGGGGGGAAAGAGAAAAAGGGAAAAAAGGGGATAATGAAAAGAGAAATAAAAAGAGAGGGATAATTAAAAGAGAAAGAAAAAGAGAGGTGGGAAAGAGAAGAGGGAAAAGAGAGGGATAATAAAAAGAGAAAAGAACAGAGAGGGGGAAAAGAAAAAGGGAAAGAGAGGTAGAGATAATTAAAAGAGAAAGAAATAGAGAGGGAAAAAGAGTAAGGAAAAAGCGGGATAATAAAAAAGAAAGAAAAAAGAGAGGGATAATAAAGAGAAGAAAAAGAAAGAAAGAACGACGAGGGAAAGAAAAAAAGGGGATAATACAGAGAGAGAAGAAAAAGGGAGAAATAATAAAGAAAAGAAGGAAAAGAGAGGTACAATAAAGGGAGAAAGAAAAAGAGAGGTATACTAAAGAGAGGAAGAAAAAGAAAGGGAGATCGTTACTAAAAAGAACAAGAGAGAGAGAGAGAGAGAGAGAGAGAGAGAGAGAGAGAGAGAGAGAGAGAGAGATTCTAAAGAGAGGAAGGAAATGAATTATATATATATATATATATATACTAAAGAAGAGAGGAATAAAAAGAAAGAGACAGAGAGACAGAGAGAGAGAGATACTAAAGAGAGGAAGGAAACGAGTGGGACAGTAAAGTGAACTGAAAAGAAAAAGAGAATGGAGGTCGGTTCGCCTAGATTGTAATGAACCCCTCGTCATAATTAGATGAACACGTTGACACTGATGGGCCCTTAGCTATGAAACTTTCTGATTGCTTTCAATATAGACGCCAAGACATGCGACCAGGCATTTTAGCGTTGTGTCATGTCAAGTTTTGACAGAACCAGATAGAAAAACCAATCACAAATACGACGTACCACATTGGCATTTTGTGAAAAAAAACGAGGAACCTAACGTTGAATTTCTCTGTAATTAGGATTCCTTGAACAAATTCTGGAAGAGAATGGTATCGAGGAAGGTGTCGGTGGTTCTTTGTCTCTTCACAACCTCCAAGATGTGTACATTAATGCAATGCTTAGCAAGGTCATTTCATTGACAAGCCTAGTGAGTTCGAATCTCACTGAGAGCCGCATGATGATAGCGTTGCATCAGACTTAGCGATTTCTTTTCTCAAGTTTAGCGTGCTCTCCTCACAAATCGGCGTCGTATATACTGAGTTTGTCTCGTACCGATTGCCTGACGATAATATCCTTACCAGACTTACGTCTGGAAAATAAATCACCCCCATAGTTTCCAGACTTTTTTTGTACAGGCGTTTAAAATTGTCGTAGACTCTTGAAATTTCAGTATGTTATTGCTATACACCTTATGAGATGACTTCAAATCAACAGCTACAGCAGCAATTGGAATACACCCTACTAAATCCTGATTGTCACAGTTAGTGAATTTCAAAAATGCAATCTGACACTTTAGAAGAACGATATGCAATAAAATTGTGTTTTAAACTTGGAAAAAATACCACAGAAACGTATGGAATGCTTCAGACTGCTTTCCGACCATCTTGCATGAATGGAGCATCAGTTTTTGAGTGGCATAAGAGATTCAAGGAAGGCAGGGAGTCTGTGAGGGAGGATGAGAGGTGTGGGAGGAGTAAGGAAGTCAATACACCAGAGTTGATTGGCCTAAGGGTTTGGGTTAGGATTAGGGTTACTATGTTGAGGTTTTAAGGGAGTTCAGCAAGAGATTCGGTCAAAAGAGGCCAGCACTCTTTAAATCGGGTCGGTGGCATTTCCACCCGGACAATGCACCAGTCCACAACTCCATCCTTGTCAGAGACTATTTGACTAAGATTGGCATCAAGACAGTTTCTCCCCCTCCCTACAGTCCAGCCTCTTTCATCTCCTCAATTGTCTCATAACGACAGCCTCTGAGCTTAGGGAATAACCAAAAGTCACAGGGAGGCTGACGAACTGTTTTGATCCCCATCTTGGTCAAATAGTCTGTGACAAGGATGGAGTCGTGGACTGGTTAATTGTCCTGGTGGAAATACCACTGACCCGATTTGAAGAGTACTGGCCTCTTCCGACCGATTCTCTTCCATAACTCCCTTAAAACCTCAACAGAGTAACCCTAACCCTAACCCTTTGGCCAATCAACTCTGGTGTAATTACTTCCTTACTCCTCCCACATCTCTTATCATCCCTCACAGACTCCCTGTCTTTCTTGAATCTCTTATGCCACTCATAAACTGGTGTTCGATTCATGCAGGATGCTCCAAAAGCAGTCTGATGCATTCCATATGTTTCTGTGGCATTTTTTCCAACTTTAAAACAGAATCTTATTGTACATCGTTCTTCTAAAGTGTCAGATTGCATTTTTGAAATTCACCAGCTGTGACAATCAGGCTTTAGTAAGGTGCATTCCGATTCATACTGTAGCTCTTCATTTGAAGCTGAAATAATAAAAATTGGTATTTTCAAGAATCTACGACAATTTTAAATGTCCATACGAAAAAAGTCTGGAAACTTATCGTATACACTTCGTATATATTAGATATATCATTTGTAAACACATTTTGTAGATAACATTTTTAAACGAGCCTGAGCACAATTTTTGGCACCCATTTATATGGCTTACACGCAGTCAAATAATCAAATAGTTCTATTTCGAACAATTCCGTTTAGCTTAAGTACACAGATTTGTGTTTACAAACAATTGAACATCAGTCATTTGTTTACACAGTTAAATGGTCAAACAGTTCTATTTCAAATGATTCACTTTAGTATTTCAACAAATTTAAATGGTTCCAAGTATTGCTTTGAATCAATAACAATTCAATTAAACAGCAGTCATTTGTTTACACGCAGTTAAATGATTAAAACAGTTCTATTTCAAACTATTTAATTTAGCATAAATACAGAGTTTTTGTTTTCACACAGTTAAATGTAAATACAGTTTTATTTCAAACAATTCGGTTTAATATAGGTACATAGTTAAAATGTCAAACCGTTCTATTTGACCCATTGTTAGGATTTTATCAGGTGCTGCGACCCCGGGCCAAAGCAGACCCGAGAGCGATGACAATTCTCCCAAACTCCTGCATTACTGGAGCCTCACCATCAGATTGTTTAGAGTCATATCCAGCACACTCATTGAGGGAGTCTTAACCCTTTGCAGAGATACAGTCGGTGTACTCTGTAGCCCCAGCAGGTTCAGCTATCAAGTGTAGTGAGTTCGATTCTCACGGACTTCTCTTTGACTTTGGTTTTGCGTCAAACTTTTTTTTATGTCAAGGAAATGTCTGGTCCAAAATTTGCGAAGTGTTTCTCCTATAATAGACAGTTTCGCTGGTGTACTGAGATTGATTCTCCCTGAGTGTCTTAAGATTTTAGCCTTGTGTCAGACTTAAATAAGAAATATAGTGCTTGTTTTAGCGCAACTGTTAACAATTTTTTTCCGACGATTATGTTGTCTAATCAGTCAAGCCTCATAGGGGATTTCTTTCGTCAAAGTTAACTATTCATGTGAGGAAAAGAAACGACCTACTTAATAAGTTTACTCAATTTTTACAAAGGTGTTCGTCTATATCATTTCAGGAGTATTTGTTTGATATTTAATGGCAACACAACCTTCTCGGGTTATTTAACGTCAGATCCATCCATTTAGAAGGACAGTAGTCGCATAATTTAACCCAAAGATGGGATGATAAGAGGGTTCATACCTTTCCCAAGAGTATTTGCCCGAAAGTGAACGTAATAGCTTGATTGGAGTTCGAACTCGCTTACTACGATTCCGCAGTCCATCTCTTTAACCATTACATCATTTCGGGAGTAGTATCTGTGGTCGTACACGCTAGTGGAGGTCCTCGTAGTGTAATGGCTATCGTCGTAGGAAGTGAACACATCAACCCGAGTTCAAATCCAGGACGTGGCTGGTTATATTTCAAACAGCCCTGATACCCTTGGGAAAGGCATAAATCCAATTATTCTCTTTCCATTTACGGGTAAATAGTATGGCAGACTGCGTTCTTTAGCCTTTGTTAGGCAGCCGTTCCTGGAAAAGGAAAACTCTAAATTCAAACCTGCTAAAGACCGCTTAAAAATTGACCTCGTGTCACATCCTGTCGTTGTGGAGGGGTTGGGTAAATAGATACCTGCAAGTGGTCACATTCTAACTCATACAGAGTGCGATGGATTTAGTGTCGTTTGAATTGAACAAAAATGAAAATAATATTGGTGCATCACTTTATGAGACCCGCCCAATCGACCAGGGTTGTGCCTTTGCAGTGAGGTGCCCGTGGTGTAATGGTTATCGTCGTAGGAAATGGACACAGCGACACGTTCAAATCCTGGACGAGACTGATAGCATTTCACATAGCACTAATACCCTTGGGAAAGGTATGAATCCAATTTATTCTCATTCCAGCTATGGGTAAATAGTAGGACAGACTAGGTTCTTCAGCCTTGGTGAGGCAACTAGTCTAGGAGAAGGAAAACTCTGAATTCAAACCTGTTAAACTCCGCTTAAAAATTGACCTTGTGTCATATCTTGCCCGTTCAGAGGGTTGGGTAAATATGGTAAGACTACCCCACACAGAACGAGGATCCTTGGTATGACACTAAACGATCTGATGGGGAATGTGGAATGGCCCTTTATTGACATTATTTCTAGAATGGTAGAACCTGTTAGGGTCCCATCTATCGGTCAAATTCAGTCATTTACTCAATGGAAACTAGATGTGAAGTGATAAAAACACCCCTCACTAATCGTGTTCATATTTTATTCAAGGACTAAATGTCATTTTTGACATTTTCAAATAGAACTGTTTGATATTTAAACTGAGTACAAACAAATGACTTATGCTAAATTGAATTGCTAGAAATAGAACTGTTTGATATTTAAACCAAGTACAAACAAATGACTTATCCTAAATTGAATTGTTAGAAATAGAACTGTTTAATATTTAAACCAAGTACTAACAAATGACTTATCCTAAATTGAATTGTTAGAAATAGAACTGTTTGGTATTTAAAACGAGTGCAAACAAATGTCTTATGCTAAACTGAATTACAAGAAATAGAACAGTTTGATCATTTAACTGTGTGAATCAACAGAATGTGTTTATAAATCATATATCTCATACATATGTAAAAACCGGATTTATTTTCAAATAATTAACAATGTTTGATATGCCATGAAACCAAACCGCATTACCAATATATTGAAATTCCCTGGAATAATTTTCTGAGAGTTCTTTTTAATTTTTATATCTTGAATTTTGGCATGATTATATTTCTCTCAAGAATGATTACATGTCACTTTTGACATTTTTAAATAGGTTCATCGTATTATGTGCATTGAAAAAACGTTGTTTCAGGAGATCTCAGACTCCGCATAAGAAGATGTTTTATAGCGAAGACACATTTAGTTCAAGATCCTATTTACCCAACCCCTCCGCTCGGGCAGGATATGACACAAGGTCAATTTTTAAGCGGAGTTTAACAGGTTTGAATTCAGAGTTTTC
>CAUZXS010006364.1:0-27500 GCA_963585895.1 Sepioteuthis lessoniana
CTGTACAAGATCGTCAGCAAACAACCCACTTAAACGACTCATTGATTCATGACTCACGGACAGTAACTATCTATGTGGCTGTAGCTATTTATTAAGCTTTGTATGAGATAAGGTTGAATAGAGGGTGACGGGAAGATTGAGTTGCGCCAAGTGTTTGATTGATTCGAAAATGAGCAATTGAAATTCTGTTTTTTTATCGATTGTGAAGAATACAGAACTTATTAAGCTTAACTTATTACATGACGTGGCCAAACGCTGCGAAATTGCACTGAAAGACTGTGTTGTGCCAATATTTTTAAATGGTAAGATTGAAAATATATAACCATTAAATTATTCTGAAGGGGAAAATAAACAAACCTTTATTAAAAAGTGGAATTTGAATTAGAATTTACGATACGTTTTTTTAAATATGCGCAACCCGACATAACGATATCTGGGACTTAAAAGCGTAAAAAATTTGCAGCATAAAAACAATGACAGAAAAACCGAAAAGAAGAGATAGATAGATAGATAGATAGGATCAAGCAGAAGGATATCACAGGTTGGGAATGTAAATAAAAAAAGCAAACAGAGAGAGAGAGATGAGAGAGAGAGAGAGAGGAGAGAGAGAGAGAGAGAAACAGGCAGATTTGAACATATATGTATATATGTAATAAGATAGATAGATAGATAGATCGGGTCTGGCAGAGTCATCTATCGGTTTACAACGTAAATAAAAGAGGGAGCACACACACACACACACACATATATATATATATATATATATAGTAGCTGAGTTGGCAGGTGTATATGATGCAGGTTCCGACAGAATTATCTGTCAGGTTCGGAACCAAAATCTAAATAACGGTAACAAAGTTCCTATTCAAAATTTAATTTTACTATAAAAAAGAACAACATCCACCATTTTGAATTGATCGTGCGAGCAAGCATTTCGACGATATAATATTAGATCAAAGTTACAGCAATTCAGAATTATTTAGCAGTAAATATACTAATAAAAAGTTTTAAAAAAAAACAAAAAAAAAAACATTTTTTTATTGCTGAACATTCTTGCTTCATAAATATTCCTTAAACAAACGAAATTAAATCTTTTAATTTAGTGGTATAATTTCATGCAGATATTTATATTGAAAAACCTAATTTTCGAGGAAAAATGAAATTCATTGGCCAAAAAATAATAGAATTGATATTTAGTTGGTTATCTTCGACTTTTTATGATAACCTTAATTCTTTCAAGCATGAATTTCACAAATTTAAAGTAATACTTTATCAAAGTAGTTCTAACTTTCTTGAATGGCTGAATAGAACGTTCGCATGGACCTTTTTTTTAAATTTACACTATAAATTTTCAATTCAATTTAATCCCGAACTGTTCACTAACAGTGTCTTTGATTTTACGTTTGTCAGCGAATAGTTTGTAGGAAACATAATTCTTAAACGAGTTAGAAGTCATTTGTTTTCACATAGTTAAATCGTTTCGAGTATTGCTATCAAACACTTGCCCAGTCGGCCGGGGCTGTAAAATACACCGACTGCTTCTCTGCAAAGCGGTAAGACCTATCTCCACCCAGCGGGTGTCCTGGATATGACTCTAAGCAATCTGATGGTGAGGTTCCAGTAACTCTAGAGCTTTGGGTAATGTAGAGTACCGCATCATTGCCATCACTCCCAGGTCCACTCTGACCCAGAGTAGCACCTGAGAGTGTCCTATCTATGGATCAAATAGAACTAAACTGTGTACTTATGCTAGACTGAATTGCTTGAAAAAGAACTGTTTTATATGCTAAACTGAATTGTTTTAAATAGAACTGTTTTTGACTTTGAAACTATACTTATGCTAAACAGAATTGTTTGAAATAGACCTGTTTTGACATTTAACTGTGTGTAAACAAAATCAATTCTTATACTAAACTGAATTGTTTAAAAACTGTTTTAAAACTATTTTATTAAATTGAATAGCTTGAAATAAAAATTATTTTGACAATTTAACTGTGTAATTATGCTAAACTGAATTGTTTGAAATAGAACTGTTTATTTCCTCACAGCTATATAGTACCACTACTGTTCTTCCAAGAGAATGGCTTTGTCATTAAATAACCCACAAAAGTTGATGTACCATTAAACAAAGAAACCAAACCAAACCTATCAAACTGATAATTCTATTTAATATCAATCATTCGTTTGCACACATTTAAAAGGTTCCAAATACTGCAATTAGTATTAATCATTTGCTTGCACAAAGTTAAATGGTTTCAAGTATTGCTATCAAACACGAATGATTCAATTTAATATCAATCATTCATTTGCCCACTATTTCAAGTATTGCTAATACTAATAATTTTATTTTATATTAATTATTTCTTTGGACTCATTTTAAATGGTTTCAATTATTATCTGAATGCAATTGACTGTCAGCCACCGCTTTGTATACATTTAAGATGAAATCGGGTTGGCCACTTGAAATTGATGAATACGGTCGGAACAATCGTATCGGTGCTAGGGCTTGGCATTACCCGCCGATCGTGTCTCTCCGAGTGACCATCTAGCCTTGTAAGGGTCAAATTGAAGAGTTGCAAATGATATAACCACTTCGATTAATAAGTGACGAACTGCTAAGCCACCAGAATGCTGTCAACAAGTGGCTTTCTTAGCAGGGTGGGTATCAGCTCCTGCAGAGGCATAATCAGTGTATTCTACATCTCCACTCGAGATGTTTGCTTTGTAATTAGATGCATTATCGTCCTGAAATTTCAATAAGCTATGTGGGAAATTTTCAGACCAAACTCAAGTTATCAACTGTATATTCAATTTTAAGTTTTCAAATACGAATACTGGGAACGTTGACACTTTTCTTTTCAATTAGTTTATTCTTTAAGTTTAACATTCTCCCCCAAATGAAGGAATGTGTTGGATGTGGCACTAAATTGCATCTGATAGTGAGGCTTCAGTTTTGGAGACCTGGTGAATGCAAGAGTACCCCCTTCAGGCATTAATCCCAGATCCACTGTGAACCGGACAGGCAGTATCTTTCAGGGCCCATCTATGAGCCAAACAGATCTGTTAAAAAATCATTCATTTTTATATGTTCCTGTACAAAAAAATTAAGAAACATCAACACGAAAAATGTAAATGTGAATGTACAATGAACACGATTCTTTAACCACTTGGTATAAATTAAAACTAGACATGTTGACATGTCGTTAAAATCAATGATTTTCCGTCTCTCCATCTCTCTCTCTCTCTCTCTCTCTCTCTTCACACACACACACACACACACAAACACACTGCCACACAGTCATACACAGACACACATACACGCTTACGCACTCCCTCTTTCTCTCTCTTTCTTTCTCTCTCTCCATCCCTCCCTCTCTCTCTCTCTCTCTATATATATATATATATATATATATATATATATATGTATGTATATCACTTTTCTCTCCTTTAATACCATATATAATTATTTCTATTAAAGAGAAATACTTGATATATAGCTGTGTGCAAAAAAATTAAACAAATGCACAAAAAAGCCAGTTTAAACATACAATAAACGCAATTTCCTGATGTCTATACATTAGATAATGCTAGAATAATAATCAAAATCAATTAATCGGCCAATCAATAGAGGAATTATCGGATTTATATGCTTCCTCCGGGTATTTCTTTCAAGTCCAAGCGCTTTCTTTTTGCGTAAATGACGTCACTGATTTTACAGATCACGTGATACATAAAACATCTCCAGATTTTCTGATTTTTCGAGTGTTATTTGGTCTCTTGGGTGTTCTCCCCGCCTCTCTCTCTCTCTCTCTCTCTCTCTCTCTCTCTCTCTCTCCCCATCTGTCTGTCTGTCTGTCTGTCTCTTTATTCTTTTGTTCTTTTTCTTTTCCTTTCTTTTTCCAAAACTTAAACTCGCTTCTTTACTCGATTGTTTTTTTTTCCTTCAGATTTCTTCTTACTTTTTCTTTTAAGGAAACTTTGTCTTTGAACTTATAAAAGAATTGTAAAAATGAATATTTTGTCCATTTGTACCTACGCTTCTGTTTTGTTTTGTTTTTTAATTCTTTGTCTTAAATTGTAAATTCTGATCCAAACTTTGATCCGTTTGTCATTGTTCTTTTCTTCTATTTAAATTATTTTTTAAATAGTTTTTAAATTTAATTGTTTTCCAACTCTTTGAATTTTTCAAATTTTTTTTTACAATACTTGTTTTTACGTTATTGTTCATCTTAAGAAAAAGAAAAAGTTCTAAAATATTCTTGTTCAATTTTTTTTTAAGTTAGAGAGACCAGCGTTCCAGGTTTTAGATATAACATCAAGGACTGGACTGTCAAGAGGAATTTTTTTTGTCCTGTTAATTTCTAAACAACCACAAGTTTTTATTTTTTAAGATTCCTTGGATTTATCTTCATCATTACGCACACAATAAAATTTGCTTTTATCTCTCTCTCTCTCTCTCTCTCTCTCTCACACACACACACACACACACACACTCTCTTTCTCTATCTCTATCTCTCTCTCTCTCTCTCTCAAACACTTACATGGAGAGAGATAGAGAGAAAGATCATTGCCCACGTTTAAGTACACCTCAGGCAGTGTTTTTCTTTTTCTTATAAAAGTTAATTTCATTCTAGTTTTCCTCCTCCGAGACTGGTTGCCACTCCAACGTTAAAGACAGTCCAACTATTCACCCATCGTTGGAGGCAGAATAATTCGATGCATACCTTTCCAGAAGGGTTTTGGCAATTTGTGAAATACAAACAATCTCATCCAGGATTTGAACTCGAGTCGCCGTGTCTATTTTCTACTACGATAATAGTTACAATAAGAACTTTTTGTATTTAGTTTAACTCTCAGTATGAGATTGTTGTGACACAAGGTCAATTTCAAGTGTAGTGCCGCTGGTTTTCCTTCTCCAAGGCTGGTTGCCTTACCAAAGTTAGAGAATTCAATCTGCCCTACTATTGACCCATTGTTGGAGTTATGGAAGAAAAGATGGATTCATGTCTTTTCCAAACGGCATTAGCAAGAAGTGAAATGCAAACAGATTCGTCAGGTCACCAATTCCATTTCCTGCAATGATAACAATAATGGTTTAGCGTGCCTCAATATGGCTAGTGTACTTATTTTTGGACTGCAGCATATTTATATTTTGGGACTGTTATATATTTATATTTTTCACAGTAAAGAGAACAAAACATCCAAATGATTTTGTAAAATTTTGTTCTTCTAAATACTAAATTTTCGGATTTTTTTCAGAGAATTAAATTTCTTGCTTATTCAAATATTAATGAGAACCATTTATAACTTCTATGTACTGTATCCTTTTAAATGTAATTCTTATAAATATTGCTTGGGTCATTAATAATTTACGGCAGTGTTGACCAATATTAATGATTAGCAGATTATTTAAATTTATTTTCATCGTGACACACAAGAAAATTTACTTCTATATATATATAAATATATATAGCGAGAGACAGAGAGAGAGAGAGAGAAGTAAATTTTCTTGTGTGTCACGATGAAAATAAATTCTCTCTCTATCTCTATCTCTCTCTCTCTCTATATATATATATATGTGTGTGTGTGTGTGTGTGTGTGTCTGTGTGTGTGTGTGTGTAAATATCCAAATTAAGATACTTTAAAGTATTATGCCATTGCCTTACTAAAATTAGAGAACCCGGTCTACCCTACTATTTACGCACCGTTTGGAGGAGGGAGAACCGAGGGATTTCTTTTCCAATGTTAAGTGAAATTTTATAGTTATGTACTTGTCATTTTACATTAATTCCCTATTATTAGTGCCTTTATCCTGATTGCTGTTCTAATTACCACATTTAGACTGTTAAATACTTCTTCAGGTGTCGGTTGTACTTTGTAAACGAACAATTTGATTATTATTATTACTTAGAATATTCGGACAATTGACCTCATCTTTATTGTTATGATTATGACGTTTCAACCGATAGATCCATCGACCTTCTTCATGTGTTTCATGTCGAACTCATGAGTCCACACAGAATCTCGAACTGAACCCTTTTTTTTAACCAGTTCTGTGGACCATGACCGGGTACAAAAGTTAAGTTATACTAAGTATCCCTTCTTAGTTTTACCTGTTGTTGGGATTGAACCGGTAGCATTAAAATGATTTCACTCAGAAGTACCAAGCGACTTATCCACTTGTCCTTGCCGAAACGTTGTGATTATAGCAATAAAAATGAGGTCAATACTCCGAATATTCTAAATAATAATAATTATCGAGCTTCATTTCAGAAATTTAAACAAATAATTTGATTATTCTCCGGGTGTAGATCATTCTCATTCAACTGTCTATGCTCAACATGCCCTGGGTGCCAACAACCCTAGAGCCAATGCGTATCCTGCATTTTGTTGTAGTTTTTTAAGATTTCTCGTCCAAAGAGATTATATTTAACATGTAAATAGGCCACAAAAATATGATATTATTCTACATTTAACTCTTTGTTTAAAAGAATATAAAATTGCAGAGTTACACAGTTTTAACCTGATGATTGGAAGCGCTCGTGATGTTCCGGTTATCGTTGTTAGAAATGGATACGATGCCTCGAGTTCAAATCCTGGACGAGGTTGTTCATATTTCACATAGCGCTAATATCGGATGCCTCATGTGACTGCTAATAACTCTACTAATAATATTAATTTTGTGTTCTCTTTTGTTTCAGATTTGAAAATAGTATACTATAACAACTATCCTTCATCCCAATGCTTTGGACAAAAAAGGAAAAATATTTTGTGTCACAATTTATTTGGAGACAAAATCATTGAAAACTGTTACAAAATAGATGTTCGGGAACTCTAGTAAGTCTGGAGTACAGTTTTATGTTTATGGCCGAGTCGGATGGGGCTGTAGAATACACCAACTGCATCCCTGAAAAGGGGTAAGAATCTCCCAATGAATGTCCTGTTAATGACACTAAATAATTTAATGGTGAGGCTCCAGTAATTCTGGTACCACTTTATTGGCATTACTCCCAGGCCCACTTTGGCCTGAAGTGGTAGCAGCTGATAGGGTCCTATCTATGGGTCAAATAAAACTCAAATGTGTACTGCTAAACTGAATTGTTTGAAATAGAACTGTTCATATGTATAAAAATGGATTTGGCAATGAATAACCAATAATGTTTGACGTGCCATAAAACTAAACCTTCATGGTTATTATTTTTAGATTTAAAGTGGTAGTATCTGTTAAGAGACCAATCTACAGTTCAGATTTAAAGTGGTAGTATCTGTATCAATCTACAGTTCAGATTAATCTGTTGTAAAATGATTTATATTAGATACGAATCCCTGATATAATCCATTTGTGAGCAAATCCTTTGTACACAGAATAGTCCTTTGCAACTGTATTAGTTTACGAAAGATTTTTTTTTGTCATTTAAGTCTATATAATTGTGTGCGAACAAATGATCAAAAAGAAACAATTATTTTTAACAATATTGATGTGTAAAAAATGATTAGTATAAAATAGCAATACTTGATACCATAGAAATGAGCACAAACAAATTATTATTGACAAATAATTAAAAAAAATACATCATTAAAATATTCATAACTACAACCAAACATAGGCAAATCCATCAAATTTTGATAATAACCCATAAGGTGTTAATATGCCATTAAACAAATAAACCAAACTGAACAGTTATTTCAGTATATATATATATATATACATGTATAATTTCATTATTATTATTATTATTATTTTCACCCAATGTATATAATGCATATTGTTTATATATCCATATGTATGTATGTATGTATTAATCCTTGTGAGTTTTTCACACCACCGCTTGCTAAAGATTTTTCACTGGAGTCTGAGTGACAGCAAATCTCCTCAAGTCACAAGGACTCTTCTTAGTATTCTGGCCGACCTCATCAATACTGTAATTTAGATGGTCTCGACTGGTCCTTTTATTTCCACCTCTTCCAATTCCTTTGGGGATCGTTCCAAACACACCAACTACATTTGCTATCACCTTCACCCTCAGGTTCCATAACTTTTGTTAGTTCTCTTGCAAGGTCTAAGTAGTTGTCTGTCTTTTCGTTTTCTTCTTCTTCATTGTTAATATTATTATCATTATTATCATTATCCCATCTATATACAATCTATTATATATATATATATATATATATATATATATATATATATATATGTATATATATATATATATATATATATATATATCGAACATCAGCTACGTAGAAAGTTTTTTCTGCTTTTTGATAACATTATCATATCATCATATCATTCAAATTAATATCACCGAAATAACGATTCATAATTGAAATCTTGTTAACTGACGTCTCATTTTATTCAAATAAAATTCTATTTTAGTTCACTGTCAGTGTAATAACGAAATATCCTGTCAGCTAATTCAAATCTTGAATCATTAAATTAATGATTTGTTGCTGGAAAGTTGTGAATACAATAAAAAGGTTCATGTAAAGACCTTGTATCTTGATTTGACATTCCCATGATTAAACGAAAAATCAACAAAGTCTGGTATTCTTGTAATGATGCTTTTGATCAGAAATAAAGCCTGTCCCAAAAGTTAACATCCTAATCAAAATATTATATATTGGCCCGGAGGAAGACTTCGAACTGAATCAAAAATTTATATGTTATAATTATTTCTCATACCAAAAAAATTATTTGGATCAAATATTTTTGTATTCAGACAAAACCTTGAAGTTGAAACGCGTCAGCACAATAAAGGAATCACCAACATATATCTTTCTTCCGTTTTTACCTTTTTCCACACACACACACACACACACATATATATATATATATATATATATATATATATATATAAAGAGAAATAGACAAAGACAGAGAGAGAGATAGAGAGGGAAACAGAGTCTGAGATAGAGATAGACGACAGACGGACAATTTCTTTTTAGTCATTGTTCAAAATTGTAAATTTCTCATTTTTATTTATCTTTTTTATATTCTAAATAATTTAAATTCAATTAATTTCTATCCATTCTTGAAATTTATGTTGAATTGTTTTAAGACTTCTTTTTACACTTTTTCTTCAAAATTTATGTTCGTATATCTGCTGGTGGTATTCTTATGTAATTATTTTACTTATATTAGAACAGAGTGGACTCTTTAGCCGTGTTTCGGAAACCAGTCAAAGAGAAGGAATGTTCTGAATTCAAATATAATGTGCTTCGCATAAAAATCACCGAATGTTGGATCGTAGCTGTGGTAAATGGCTTGGAATTAGTGGCGTAGGGATTAACGTACTGGACTTCGATATCAGAGTAATCGAGTTCGAACTCCAGTCACGTAACTGAAAAAGGAAGGTATCAAAAAATCGGAAGAAGGAGACGAATATTTGAAGTGCTTGATTTTTTTTCTCAAAACTGAAGACAATGAACTCATTGAAAGAAACTTTATAGCAATACAAATAAAATGTCATGGAAAATCATTTAGTTTATTTTCTTCGTTCAGTAATTCCTTGTTAACAACGTTTCGGTCGCGTAACTCTTATTTAATGTAGAATCGGCAGTATTAAACATCCATTATGAAGGTCTCTTTCTTCTTTTCCCAATTTTTTTTCACTTCTTCTCAGATTTATGTTCCCTTCTTCTTCTTCTTCTTCTTCTTCTTCTTCTTCTTCTTCTTCTTCTTCTTCTTCTTCTTCTTCTTCTTCTTCTTCTTTCCGTGTTTTTCTATTCTTTTTCATCCATTTCCGTTTCTTCTTTTTTCGCTTCTTCTCCCTGTTCTTTCTTTTTTCCTTTTTTCTTCTTATTCTTCGTTATTTCCTGTTACTTATCCATTTTCTTCCACCATTTCTTCTTCTTCTTCTTCTTCTTCTTCTTCTTCTTCTTCTTCTTCTTGTGGCTGTTTGTACGAACGTGCAGGTGTGAGTGAGTGAATGTTTATGTTATCTTGTCTGCGAGTTTGGATGATATAATATAATGATATTATAAATATAATGTGTCTTATTAATCAGGAGACTTACCCTCTTCCATTCACACACACACACACACACACACACAACTGCAAATTATAATAATGATTTTAAGTCTGATTATATTATTAGTTAACTTTTCACCGGACACCCACTCCAGAATTCTGACCCTGCCTTCCACGCACCCGACTCCTCGCTGATATCCAAAATCACAATGTTTCTTTTTGAATCACAGCATTAATATTAATGATAATTACAAATAATATTAACAATTATAATAATAATAATTAATGCATAACAAAGTGCGAAAGCGACACGTGTGAATAAGAGAGAGAGAGAGAGAGAGAGAGAGAGTTAAAGAGATTGATAACAAAAAGAAAGAAAACAAAGAGAGAATATAAAGGTTTTGTCATATAAAAAATAATTCAAAAAAAATATTTATAGAATCATTGTTTACCATCAAATTGAAAACAGGAGGTTTTGAGGCAGATAAGGTTCGAGAAACAGATATCAGGGTTTTTTTTATTTTCACGCTCTCCCCACCCCCAGCCTGTGGGGGGGAAATCTGAATCTACAATGGTCATGGAGCAGTGATATCGTCAGTGGGTCAAAGAGTTAAAATATTTCACTGAGTTCCGATAGGGGAAAATACAATAATGCCTAAATAATATTTATGACGTAAAACAAATAAATACGAATGCATTCTATGAGTTTATATGCTTGGCATATAATATCTTTAATTCATCATCATCATATCGCGCTGGTAGCACGGATATCCCTGACCCTCTCACGCCACTCCTCCCTATCGTTCATCGCCCTAGGTAGGTCTTCAGGACAACATCCCGTATCCTCACATAGCTGCTGAATGTATGTTCGTGCTGGTCGTTCTGCTTTTGCACGGCCATGTGTGGGGGTCCATAAGAGTACATCTCTTATGAGTTCGTCCCTGCTTCTCCACCAGTGTCCTGCAAGTCTGGCTCGTCTAACTTGAATAGTTTTCGTGATAGGGGGAAGGTGGCCGTACAGTTGGTGTCTTGTGGGGTGTTGCTGCCAGGACTTGTTTAAGATTGCACGTAGCATTCTTGTGTAATTGCCGTCTAGCTTCTTCTCCAGCCGTTTTGTTAGCGTCCATGTAGTGCAGCCATATAGCAGTATCGATGTGACCGCTGCCTGGAAGAAACTGCGTTTCATTTTATCGGTTAGGTCTGATTTCCAAATAATCGATAACCTATTGATAGCTGTCCATGCTTTCGCTAATCTCGTTTCGATGTCCTTTTCGGTTGATTCGACGCTGCTTCCTAGGTAAGTGAATTTGTCTACTAGTTTAAGAGGGGTTCCTTCTAGGGTGGAGATGTCCCCCGTTTGATTATAGCACACATATTCCGTTTTGTGTACATTAACATAGAGGCCTATGTTTGCTGCTGCTCGTTCCAAACTATGCAGTAGTGTTTCGGCTTGGTCAGGTGTATTTGCCAGTATCGCTATGTCATCGGCGTAGTCGGCGTCGGTAATTGTTGTTGCGGGGTACCTTCTGCTTCTTTTCTTCGTCAGTTCGAAGCCATTCTCTTTGATTTTGTCAATCGATGTTCTAAGTACGAAGTCTAGACAAATGATAAAGAGGTACGGAGCCAGCGTGTCCCCTTGTAGTACTCCTGCTACAATGTCGAAGTATTCTGAGTCTCCATCTGGTGATCGTACTTTTACTATAGTGTTTCTATAGAGAATCGTTATTGCCGCTACGGTCTCTTTAGGTATGCCGTACGCTAGTAGGATTTGTTCCATCTTTCCTCTGTGAATGGAATCGAAAGCCTTGGTAAAGTCAACAAAAATTAATGTCGCTTGTAGGTTTTTTGCCCGTACACCTTCAAGGATTCTACAGATGGTTAATATTTGTGAGGTCGTGGATCTATTTCTTCGGAAGCCATTTTGGTTTTTTCTAAGTATGTTGTCGATTTCGGGTTCTATGCGGTTTCGTAGTAGGGCATTGTAGATTTTGGCTGCTATGGATGTAAGTGTTATGCCTCGGTAGTTTTTGGCTAATCCGAGGTCCCCCTTTTTAGGGAAGGGGAGTATGCATCCCTTCATCCATCTATCTATCGGATTTTGATTGTATACTGCGTTGCAGTGTCGGAGCAGTATGTCGTTGAATTGTCTGGTCTTCAATACTTCCGGGGGATTTCGTCCAGCCCTGCAGCTTTCCTATTTTTAATTTTTCTGAGAACCGAGTCGAGTTCTTCTTGTGTGAACGGTCCTAGTTTAATGTCTAATTGTTTGCTAATTATTCTGGTGATTGGTTCATGTGTTATTTTCGGTGGGTTTCCTAGTAAGTTTTCGAAGTGCTGTTTCCACAATTTTATTCTTTCTTGTTGGTTTGCTGCTTTCAGTTTTGCTTTGGCTGTGTTCTTTCTTCTACTCACTTCGTTTATTGTTTGCCAGGCTATCCTAGATTGTCTATCTTCCACCGAGTCTCTAATCTTATCTATCTGATTTTGAATGTATTCTGTCTGTTCCTTTATATATACGCCTGCTAATTGATATTGTGCTGTTTTTAGTTTTAAGGCATTTGTGTCTGTTGAGTTTTTTCGATAGTTTTTGGAGGCTGTTTTCACTAGTGCACGTTTTTCTCTCACTGCTAAAGTTTCCCAAGGGACTCTATATTTAGTTTTGAGTTTTGTTGGAATGCATTTCGCTGCTGCCTCGAGGTGTGCATTGACGAAATTTTCATATTCGTCGTTTGGTGTAATTTTTCGGTCTTTTCTTGTAGTGTTTCGAATCTGTTTCTTAATTCTAATACGTATTTATCTCTTATATCTCTGTTGTTCAATAGGGCCCGGTCATAGTGTTTGGTGGTCGCTGTTCGTTTGGCGTTTTTTCGTAGGCTTAACCGTATTTTCGCCGTGACTATTCGGTGATCGGTGGACACACCCTCAAAAGAGGAGTATGCCTCGCAATTCATTGCACTATTTTTCCATTTCTTGTTTATAAGGACGTAGTCTATCTGAGCTTTAGTATTGTTTGCGTACGTGTATGTCCATAGTTTGCCCTCCCTTTTTTGGTAGTTTGTATTGAGGCATGCTAATCTATTTTCTATCATGAAATCTGTTAGATGTTGCCCATTCCTATTTGACGTGTTGTGGAGGCTGTATTTGTTGTTTCTGTTTTTCCCGATTTGGGCATTCATGTCTCCGCCAATGACTAACATGTTGTGTTTCGGGATGCTACGCACTAATGAGGATAACTCATCGTAGAAGGTGACGAGTTCAGTTTCTTCACTAACATTGGTGGGGCTGTAGCATGAGATGATTGTTGCTCTGGGGTTGCCGTTAAAAGTAGCTGCCATCATTCTAGGTTGTATTTTCTCAACGCTATTTAGCGTTTTTAATTCTCTAGGTCCTATAAGTAATCCTACCCCTCCTACTGCGGCGTTGACAGAGTTTTTCCATGCGGATACAGTGACGAGCGACCACCCATTGCCAGTTTCGTGATATTTTGATATCTTCTGTGTGCGTGTATCTGTGTTCTTGTATGCATATTATGTCTATCTTATGTTCTTCGGCCGATGCGATTAGCTCTGGGAGTTGTCCTATTCTATTTAAGGTTCTTACGTTAAACGTGGCTATTTGTAGTGTTTGCTTGCATTTTAGTAGTTTTGATTGTTTGAGCTCTGCAGCTGATTTTTCGAACACCGAGGCCAGGGCTCCAACCTCAACAGGACGCGCCCCTTTTTTACCCGCGCGAAGAGCGATGCGGTTTGTGTAAGTGGTTTGAGTGTGGGTCATGGTTATCTTTCGATGGCTGTTTTATTCTCTTCTATAGAAGCCACTCTTATAGAGGAGCAGCAGTAGTTCCCCGATCGAACTAGCGATCCTGAGCGTAAAGTCGTCAAACTCACGTCCAGGACCCATTTGGGTATTCAGTTTGGTCGCCCATGGGTTTATTCAAATATCTTTTCGTACATCATGCTGCTTCCCATGTGTACTTATATAAAAGGGGGGGGTAATTTTGATTAGAGTTTTGTTTTTTTTTTCTTTTTTTTTTCTTTTAAGTTTTAAGTTTTCTTTTAAGTTAAAGTCCAAGATCAAGGTACTTTCACTGGTACTGAATTTTTTTTTTTTTTTTTTTTGCGGTATTGGGACATTTTCCTTTTTCTTTTTTTTTCTCAATACTACCGTTGGGAACCTAGTAGGCTTCAGGAATTATAGAGCTTTTACAAATGCTTTTTTTTGGGGCGTTTTAGGCTTTTACTTTTTCTTCTAAACTACTGTTAGGGCTTTCTTTAAGAATTTTTAAATCATATTATAGAAGAGATTCAAAACATTTTGCCGTGTTCGCTGACATTTGGACAGAGAGAGTCTTTAAAATCAATTTGGGTTTATAGTAGAGTAAGCGTGTCTTTACATTTAAAACGCATAGTTTAAACATTATTTTACAAACAAGAATACAGCATAACATTTAGTAAAATTCAGCATTTTAAATTAATAGGACTTAAAAACATACTGACCAATATTGATACATTTCTTCCTCTGTTGGCTCGTGTGTTCAAATGTTTCTTCTTCCTTTTAACGTTTACTTACTTCTGAATTTTAGGTAGTTTTGGAGACGGTCTGTTCTATTCGGGGGGGGGAATGTTAATTTCATCATTTTATTTTCTTTTTCCTTTCTCTTTTTTTTGGGGGGGGGTGCTGGGGTGGCATTAGGTGTTTTAGGCTTTTACTTTTTCTTCTAAACTACTGCTAGGGCTTTCTTTAAGAATTTTTAAATTATATTATAGAAGAGATTCAAAAACATTTTGCCGTGTTCGCTGACATTTGGACAGAGAGAGTCTTTAAAATCAATTTGGGTTTATAGTAGAGTAAGCGTGTCTTTACATTTAAAACGCATAGTTTAAGCATTATTTTACAAACAAAAATACAGCATAACATTTAGTAAAATTCAGCATTTTAAATTAATAGGACTTAAAAACATACTGACCAATATTGATACATTTCTTCCTCTGTTGGCTCGTGTGTTCAAATGTTTCTTCTTCCTTTTAACGTTTACTTACTACTGAATTTTAGGTAGTTTTGGAGACTGTCTGTTCTATTCGGGGGGGGATGTTAATTTCATCATTTTTTTTTCTTTTTCCTTTCCCTTTTTTTTGGGGGGGTGCTGGGGTGGCATTAGGTGTTTTAGGCTTTTACTTTTTCTTCTAAACTACTGTTAGGGCTTTCTTTAAGACTTTTTAAATTATATTATAGAAGAGATTCAAAACATTTTGCTGTGTTCGCTGACATTTGGACAGAGAGAGTCTTTAAAATCAATTTGGGTTTATAGTAGAGTAAGCGTGTCTACATTTAATTCATAATATGGTTTAACTTGACTTAGTCTGGCACAAGACTATCATACTGGGAAAACTAGCGCATGATAAGACCATTAAAAGAATCACAGCTCTAAAAATGGCCGTGACTAAGCGTTTCATGTACTCTGATCAACAGATGGATAAGATCAATGATTAGGTCAGTTAACTTTTACAGTAACATTTTAATGAGATTATTAGATGTTAACGGCAGAGAAGGAAAGAAATTAGGAAAATATCAAAGAATAAAGAAATCGCAGTGTATTATCTGTTTCTACTCCTCCTTCTACATCCTTTTCATTCTCTTTCTTTCTTTCTTTCTTTCTAAATCGGCTCTGCATTGGAGAACTTATAGCCCACACACTTCCACACCAAACCCAACCACACACACCCACATCAAACCCAATCACACACACACACACACACACGTGTGTGTGTATGTGTGATGGCTTGGTTTGATTTCTTGGTTCAATGGCATGTCAAAGAAAGAAAGAAAGAAACATAAAAAAACAGAAACAAAAACAAAAGAAAGAAAGAAAGAAAGGGAAATCAGTTAAAAAAAGCCAAAGAAATAAAGAAATAAAAAAAGAAAGAAATGGGAAAATAGCTCAAAGCAGAAAAAGACAGAAAGAATTTTTTTTTTTAAAGGATAGAAAATAAAACAAAAATTAATTCTAAAGACAATCCATAGAAAAGCAGGGAATTCTAAAATGGAGAAGATTTTTCTCAATGAAAAGAAAGGAAATATAAAATTCGTCCATTCGTAAAGGTCATCGGGTGTTTGCCTTTTCCCAGAAATCCCAAGAGAAAAAAGACAAAAAAAAAATCCAACTTAGAAAAGATAAGCAACAAACCGTAAATCCTTGTGAAAATGTCAATGGGAACTTTTATAAATAATAATGAATGAATGACATAACACAAAAACACGACTACGACGACGATAAGAGAACATTTTTTATATTCATTTTTATTTTCATTTTTTACTTAATAATAGATACTGAAACCTCGGTTCGTCCTCAAGAGAAAACGTTATCCCTACCCAGATGTACATAGGCCGTCTACCAGTTTCTTCCAGCTTCGTTGATACTCAAAATGTTTCTTGATGGTTCATGTTATCTAAAAAGTGGGAATAGTAGTTTATAATCCTTCTGATAGATCTGGCTATTATTGTAGTATCAGACTACATCGAGATTTCCCGCAAAATCTTTCATATTTTTCATCAAAATAAAACTTTATTACCAGTATATCTGCTCCTCTTCTCACTATGAGCCCGAAGATCTCCAATCTAATTTTCTGGTTGTGTCAAATATTGGTTTCTCGATCCTCTTTTTGTATAATGATTTGTTTTATACTCTCACTGATAGACAGACTCTATGTGACGAGAAAAGAAGGAGAAAGAGGACTTGCAAGAATTGAGGATTGCGCTGCAAAGAGAAATTGGTCATAGTAGACAGTAAATAATTTAAAGACAAACATAAAAACATTATTCATAAATTATAGAAAATAAGAATGGGAAGAAAAACAGCTATAATGACATTTCAAGTGGCAAACTTAAGAAATGCTTATGACATGACCTGGATATGGCTATGAAGTAGAAACTTAGAGAAACTGAATCTATGATAATCATCATCATCATCAAGTCATGCTTCTTGCATGGATTTCCCTAACACACACACACATACATACATACATACACTCACACACACACACACTCTCTCTCTCTCTCTCTCTCTCTCTCTCTCTCTCTCTCTCTCTCTCTCTCTCTCTCCCCATCCGTCCCTATCGTCCATCGCTCCCTGCAGTTCTTCTAGACTACATCCTGTGATAGTCAAAAACAAAAAAGTGACCCATCCCAAGAGTGGACTCTGCCGTCTCGGCAGACTACAGATGAAATTTTTAAAACGTAAAAAGAGGGATAAATAATTGGACCTTGTAATTGGTGCGCTTGGAATAATCCCCCAAAGGCTTGGTAAAGAGACAGATCTTGAAATCAGAGGAAACTGGAGACCGTCCAGGCTACAACATTATTGAGATCAGCTCGAATACTGAGAAGGATTTCTTGGACTTAGTTATCTAAATTGATAGAAAAATAAAGAGCAATAGACCAATTGGTTAAGGATTGTAAAAGAAAAAAATGCCTTTTAAATGATATGCCAGTACCAACAGATAACATATCTGTCAAATAATATAATAAAATAAATAAATACAAAGACCTGGGAAAATAAATGGAAAAAAGATGGTGCCTTAAAACTAACACGGTGCCAGTAATTGTAAAAGTCCAGGGTATGATCAAGAAAGGGACAGATAAACACATTAAGAAGATACCTGTCGGTCCCATCCAACATGAAATACAAAAGAAATTGCACTTTGCAGAACGGTTCATCTTATTAGGAGAGCACTATCGATGTGATTGCAAAATATCAAACAAAAGTGGCAGCGAAAAACATAAATGCACCTTACACATGTAATCATTACCTTTCCACATTTTAGGTATTGGGTAGAAATCCGGTGAAAGCAAGAAACCAAATAGAAAACTGAAATTCAATAATAATAATAATAATAATGATAATAATAATAATAATAATAATAATAATAATAATAATAAGAAGAAGAAGAAGAAGAAGAAGATAGATAGATAGATAGATAGATACGATTAGAATAAGAAACAAACGGTAACTGTACTGATGCTCAGAGTTCCAAAGAGAGAATGAGAGACAGCTGGAGAGAGAGAGAGAGAGAGAGAGAGAGAGAGAGAGAGAGAGAGAGTAAAGCGGGACAAGAAAAGGACAAAAGAAATCTTGCCGAAATAAACCGTCTCCCGCGATCAACTTTATCCGTCGAATCCAGCTGGTTCGTTCAAGTTGCAATGCTGGTAACAATTCTTGAAAATTTATCTTGAAATACGAAGATTCAATCTGAGGCAGACATGCGCAGTCCCGATAAACTCACACTTGGCTGAAGATGATTTATCGACCAGTGTGAAGTGTCGGACGGGGAGGGTCTAAAAATGGTGACGGCAACCACGACGGTCAGAGATTGCTGAGTGGCTGGGTGGGGTAATGTTGCTATTTGCAGTCGGAGGGTGAAGGAATGTTCCATTTGTTCGGCGCGGGTCAGTCCTGATAAGAACACGGTGAAAACTGATCTCGGAACAAAAACGAGATAAAGGAGAGAAAAAGGAAAGAAATGAAGAGGGAAAATATTAAGAAAAAGAAAGTAGAAAAAGAATCAGAGAAGAGAGATGAAAACTATAAAGAAGAAGAAGAAGAAGAAGAAGAAGAAGAAGAAGAAGAAGAAGAAGAAGAAGAAGAAGAAGAAGAGAGTGTATATGGAGAAGGTAATGAAAGAAGAGGAAGAAAAAGAGTAGGAACAAGTGGGAGAGGAAAAAGAAGAAACGGGGAAGATGAAAAAAGTGGAGGGGGTAAAGAAGAAGGCAATGAAATAAACATAAGAAGGCATATTTATGAAACATTTGATAAAAAATTCTCCAGTTTCATCGTACTCCTGACTCTTAGTCTTTTTTTGCTATGTGGAAGTGTCGCTTGAGAAAAGGATCCCTATGAACAAGGCTCATGCCTTTGACTGGCCTCTTGTCCCGAATAACCAGAAATTTAGCCAAAATGACAGATATTGCGTTGAACATATTAATGAAGAATTATCCATTTTTAACTTACCCTTATTCTACCGTATTAATACAATGGGGATGTGCTGCCTAGAAGATGGATAACCAGCAGCCTTAAAAAAGTAAAACCAGCTTCTGACAACTTGGTCTTTGCTTCTAATTGAAAGCTTCAGCTTGTTCCGCAATTTCACATTATAAGGTTTTTCTTCCGATGATATTACAGTTAAATTGTTTCATCTATAAGTAGACTAGCAGTAATACCCGTGCTACGCTGCGACGTTTTTCTCCCAAAATTGAGTTCAAATATGCAATCTTGCAAAAAACAAAACAAAATAAAACAAAACAAAAAATAGAAGACCTTTGACTGATTTCGGTTGCAGACTTTTTTTTTATCTCCAACCCTGCCAATAGATCCAGACTGAAACTATATGAAAATAAAGACCGTTACCACACATTTGTGGGTGTATGTGTGAATGTATATGTAGGTGTAAGTGTTGTTATTTATGATCTGTATATTTTCATAACAGTCGAAACAAAACAATTTGTTCTTAAATTCTCATGTGTTGGCGGCGTATTTTTTCAAAAGCAAAGACAACCCCAAAACATTAATGTACACAGCAAATTAGATCCCTTCATAAAAACTTAACATCATCAAAATGACTTTTGTTCTTTCTTTGATAATACCTATTAACTATTTATTATGATGTAGGCCGTTTTGATGTTGTTGGAGGTACTGAAGCAACCTCAGACATTTGTATTTATTCATATAGATTATGTATTATTATTATTATTATTATTACGTTATTCCTTACGAGTTTTCATATCAGCTTTAGTTGATGTGTTTTCTCTGGAACCTGAGTGTCAACAAGTCTCTCCAAGTCTCCAGGACTCTTCTGAGTATTCTAGCCGCTTTAGTCTCGATGGTCTCGATTCTTTCAATCCCTTTTTCAAGTCTTTTGGAATTGTTCCAAGTTCACCTATTAGAATTGGTATTATCTTCACCCTCATGTTTTTAAGATTTTTTTAGTTCTCTGATAAGGTTCACGTATTTGCCTCTCTTTTCGTTTTATTATTATTATTATTATTATTATTATTATTATTATTATTATTATTATTATTATACACCTTGCGAGTTTTCCACACTTACGCTAGTTGATGGTGTCTCACTAGAGTTTGAGTGACAGCAAATCTGCTTAAGTCTCCGGGACTCTTCTCAGTTTGCGTCTTCATTCATCCTGTAATATATACATATATGTAAAATATACGGGTACGTAAAATGTTCATATGCATAGGAATCCCAAAATACGCGAAACACAGACGACTTTCTTTAGTTCAGGTACGAAACGTTTATTGACTTCATGAGTTTAGTCTTTCGACACGAGGGGAGAGAGACACAATATTTACTATGCTGACCATTCCATCTGACCCAACAAAAGCGCGGCGCATCCCGTACGCCCCAACTGGACTGGCCTCGCCCAGGCTCAAAAATCAACTAGCCACCCCCCAGGTTCAAATCTCAACTGCTTTTTCAAAAATCACCAAAATTCCCAGCCCATCGCTTCGGGTACGACGTCATTCACACCCCAGTTATTTCCTATCTGGGGTTTTTATTATGACATTTGTGATTGTTACATCCTCTGCGCGCGAGAGTGAACTGTACTCAATGTGTGCATCTGCACGTGCACTAAACCAATAGTTCTAAGCCTAACCAAACCGAATGATGAGATATAACCAACGAAAAATGATAACATAAAAAAATCCTTCCGCAATTATATAACAGCCCTTTTAAGGTAAAAACGAAGATTTCAAATATTGATTTTCAAGGTGGGTAGATTCTTCTAAATTGGAGTTTTTACACGACAGAAACTTTATTCTTTCATTCTTCTTATTCAACTTTGTTTTTACGCATAATGAATACCATAATGATAATAATAATAATAGCACCATCTTTTTCTTCTTTCTCCATTTCTTTGTCCTCCTCCTCCTCCTCCTCTTGCACTTTTTTCTTTTTTTTTCATTCACTTCTTCTTCAAGTTGTTCTTTTCCCCTTTTCCCCACTTTCCTCTTTCTCATTCTTTGCTTTTTCTTTTCTTCTTTTCCCCCACTCCTTTTACATTTTCTTTCTCTTCAACAACCTGCTTCTTTCACTTCATCTTATTTAGCTCCCCTTTTTCCTTTTCTTCTTCTTCTTCTTCTTCTTCTTCTTCTTCTTCTTCTTCTTCTTTTTCTTTAAATTTATCATTATTATCATATAATATTTTCTTTCATCGTTCTTAGTTTTACTTTTTTCAAATTTTTCTTTCCTCGTCGTTTTGTATTGTTTTTATTCTTCTCATTCGCCCTCGTTTTATTTGTATTTTTTTTACTTTTCTTTTTCTTCTTTTTTCTTTTTCTTCTCTTTCAATTTTCTTTTTGCTTTCCTTTCTTCTTCTTCTTCTTCTTCTTCTTCTTCTTCTTCTTCTTCTTCTTCTTCTCATTATTATCTATTTCTTTCTTTTCTTGCTTTTTAGAAAACCTTGATGGAATTAAAGCAGTTACCGACGATTTGAGATGGAGGTCCGCCATCTTGTATAAAGTTAGTCAAAGACGCAAAGAATCTTAACACAACTTCTTATAGTCCAACTGATTACGATATGAACAGAAAAGGAGCAACAACAATAAAAAAAGACAACACAGGATCAAATGTTAAAACAACGACTCACCATTTGACTTAACTCGGCCACTTATAAAAGCCGAGCATAATCCCGAGATCAAATCATCTTGGCTCGAAGCATTACCAAACATTGGCTTTTATCCCGCATCCATCGAGCAGATGGATGAATGGAAAATCGGTTTAAAATAGATTAACTCTAGTTAGGGGTGGGGTTTGCTCCTTGGTTTATGATTCGAAACGCAAGGTACCGGGATGGGGTCTGCAACCACACATAAAATCCATGAAGAAATATGGAAATAAAAGTCATGAATTTGTTCTCTTTAGTTGCGATTTCGTCTTTGACACCCAGGATGGGTTTTAACTCGATAAAATGGAATTGAAGCGTTCAAGCTAGTGTATATCTCACCTTTAAAATATTTTCCAGAAGAAACATATTGTCCGTTCGAAATAATTCTCTTCTGTCTATCTAAAAGTGCATATCTCCAGAAATGCATATATATATATATATAGAGAGAGAGAGAGAGAGAAAGAGAGCGAGCGAGATATAGAGAAAGAAAGCTATTAAGTCTTCTAAACTAATCTCATTCACTGGTTCATTCTCTTTCGTATTTATAACTTACACATAAATATGTCAGAGGAAAAAATAAATGAATCAATGTAAAAATAAATGGAAGTTTAATGTATAAAATCCAAATAAAACCAATTCCGATAAAACATACATATATATATGTGTGTGTGTGAGTGTGTGTGTGTGTGTGTGTGTGAGTATATATGTATATATATGCATATATGTATTTATCAGTTTGTTCATATCTATCTCTCACCGTCTGGACATATCAATCGAAATCTGTTGATATTCATCGATCTGTTCCTTAAAATAAATAAATGAATCAATGTAAAAATAAATGAAAATTTTATGCACAAAATTCTACCAAAACCTATTCTAATAAAGTTGTATATATATATATATATATATATATATATATATATATTATCATTATTATTTTCATCAAGACGTGAAGACAGCACGGATTCTCTCTCTCTCTCTCTCTCTCTCTCTCTCTCTCTCTCTCTCTAAGTCCGCTAGACAGCATCTAGTGTCAGCATAAGGCTAATGAATGTAAGTGCTTGCTGGTCACTCAACGTTCGTATGATCACAGAGAGACAAGGTCAAATAAAAGCTTTAAACATTTGATTATTTAAATGTTAAGGGCTTTTGGAATTCACGATATATATAATCTTACCATATCTAATATAATATAATCTTACTTACCATATGTAGATATTGATGAGAAGAAGAAGAACAAGAACAAGAACAAGAAGAACACCTCCTCCCTCTTCTTTGTTTTCTCCGTTAAATTTTGCTGGAATCTTATTTAATCGTCTCTTCTTCTTCTTCTTCTTCTTCTTCTTCTTCTTCTTCTTCTTCTTCTTCTTCTTCTTCTTCAATTACCCCTTCCATTTCTTGCTATCTTTTATATTTTTCTTCCTCTCTCTTTGCTTTTTCACCCTTTCCTCTTTTGCTCGCTTCTTTTACCCTTTCTCTTCCTTTAACTTTGTTTTTTCTTTACTTTTTCTTTCTATCTTGTTCATCCAATATTGCTTTTTTTCCTTTGTTTCGTATTTTTAACCTCTCGGTCTCGGTCTCTGTCTCTCTCTGTCTCTGTCTTTATCTCTCTCTTTCTCTCTCTCTCTCTCTCTTTCTCTCTCACTTCACATTCAAAACAATTTTCATAGTATCCCATACTTATTATAACCTATTGAAATATATCGAACTCAAAACTTAGCTCAAAGATTTTTGTTGATGATCGTGTCAGCAAAACACCCGTTCCCTACCCCAAATACTAACGGGGAGAAACTTCGGTCCATCGAAAATCCGGTCTGGGTCGCTCAATACTTCTCGGTACGCTTCTGTTGACTCGAAAAATCCCTTTGTCGGCAACGATGAAAGGACCAAAAACATCTGGGGATATCGAACGTAGGCTGGGGAAGATCTGCAATGATCGAGGAGAGTTGGAAGCATTGGGTTCGGATATTCAAACGCCCTAACCCCACCCTACCTGGAACGCACTGTGTCTCTTTTCACGGACAGAAGAGGGTCGGGATTGAGGACACAGCAGCTGGCTGGACTACAATATTTAGTCATGTGAATCTGACGTGTAATTTATCAGTGGAATGTCGGGAAAAGTACTTGGTACACACACAGACAAGACAACACATGAACAAAAAATCTTAAAAACTCACACGCATAGATGGATGGCTAAATAGATAGATATATCGATAAGAACAGGCTGGGATAGATAGATAGATAGATCAAAAGATGATAGAAATGTAGAAATGAATAATGTATGAAACTTTAATTTTCTTCTAAATAGTCCCTTAGCGTTCAGCATTCAATGTTTTATATGCACCCCTCCCATCGCTAGGGAGCAGTGAAATCTAAGATGATACCCACCTCACAGCAATGCACCTGTGGTGTTTTTTGTGCTCAACCTGCATGTCGTAAAACACAGTTATAAAGATCGGGAGAATTTTAAATTGGTTGGGTAGACTTCACTCTTTGGCTTTGATACAGCAACTTGGCAAGAAGGAAAACTGACTCTGCTGTACTCTGCTAAAAATTGACTTTGCGTCGATTCTGCTAAGAATATATATATAGAGAGAGAGAGAGGGAGAGAGTGACAGACAGACAGACAGATAGACAGACAGTAATACGAAGAAAGAACTTCAATAATTATAATGAAGTACAAGAAATTTGAACTGAATGATCAATTTATGTGTCATGTTAACGAAAACTATACGGAGTATTGACAATATTTTCTCTCAGAACTTCAGACACTTAAGAAAGGGCGAAGAATATATGAGCAAAAATGTATTAAAAATTGAAAAGATAAAGGCATGTCTGGAAAACAGTTGGTTCTAATGAAAATATTTTAAGAGAAAGATTATAACGGAAAGTCGAATAATATATCAGACGAAACACTGTATTACAAAAACAATTAAAACAAAATAAAAGTTTAGAAAATAGATAGGATCATGAAAACACTTTATATCATAATTTCAAACGAAACAAGAAGGCCAAAGAATATATCGGTCGAAATGTATTAAAAACAAACCTGTACACACACACACACACACACACACACACACACACACATATATATATATGTATATATACACACACACATATATATATATATATACATATGAAATGATAAAAAATACCCACACTGAGAATATCAGACAATACAAGAAAGCGAAATTAGATTGACTAATTATCATGTTAAAGCAACTAATATAATTATAATAATAATAATAATTATAATAATAGCACAGAAAGCGTATAAGGCTAGACAGGACTGGGTCCGCAAGGGGATCAAATGGGAATTGTACAAGCAATTGAAATTTGACCATACGAAAAAATGGTACAATATGCACAACCCAGAATCCGTCCTGGAAAATGAGACGCACTAACTCCTCTGAGATTTTGGAAATACAAACGGATCGCCTAATCTCGGCCAGACGACCAGACCTAACTATAGCCAACGAAAAAAAAAAAAAGAGAACTTGCCGAATTTTGGACTTTGCCGTCCCGGCTGACGACAGAATAGAATTAAAAGAAAATGAAAAGAAGGATAAGTACCTGGACTTTGCTAGGGAATTTTAAAAAGTGTGGAACATGAAAGTGACGATGATACTAATCGTTATTGGTGCTCTTGGTACAGTCACCAAAGGATTGATACAGGGACTAGAGTACTTGGAAATAATGGGAGGAGTGGAGACCATCCAAACTACAGCATTGCTGAGATCGGCCAGAATACTGAGAAGAGTCCTGGAGACTCCTACAGTCCAGTGATAAACCATCAGCTAACGCTGGTGAGAAAAACTCCCAAAAGAGTAATATTATAAATAAATTTGACCATACAAACAAGTGGTACATGCCCAAACCAAAATTTGTTCTGGAGAATGAGAAGCATAAACTTCTTTGGGATTTTGAGATACAAACGGATCACCTAATCTCGGCCCAACGACCAGACCTAGTGATAGTCAATAAAAAAACGAGAACCTGCCGAATAGTGGACTTTACCGTCCCCATAGACCACCGAGAAAGTGAAAAGAGAGATAAATAGCAAGTCTTTTGCTAAAGAACTAAAATAACTATGGAACATGAAAGTGACGATGATACCAGTTCTGACTGGAGCACTTTGACGATCCCCAAATGATTGGTAAAAGGACAGGAAGAGTTGGATATAAGAGGAAAAGTAGAGACCATACAAACAACAGCATTAAGACCGGCCAAAATACTGAGAAGTGTCCTGGAGACTGAAGGAGAATTACTGTCACTTTAACCCTAGTGAGAAACCACCAGCTAACGCTAGTGTGAAAATATCACAAAGGAATAATAATAATAATAATAATAATAATAATAACGAGAAGAAGAAGAAGAAGAAGAAGAAGAAGAAGAAGAAGAAGAAGAAGAAGAAGAAACGTTCTCTCTGTTGATGAGGCTTAGAATACGGTGACTGTATCCCTTGAAGAGGATTAAGATACTTCCCTAAAAAAAAGAACAAAAAAACTATTGGTTATGTCACTGAACTGCATCTGATGGTCAGGTTCTAGTTTTGGAGATCTGGGAAGTGTGGAATAACCCATTATTGCCATTACTCCCAGGTCCACTCTGACCCGTAGTATCTGTTAGTAGTACGCAACAAAAAACCCCTTAAGAAAGAACTGCACAAAAATGTAAATAAGGATGTACAATGAACACAATTCCCTAACTTCTACATCCCAGTAAGCTGAGAGGACTGATTGCATCTCTGCAAAGGGGTAAGGCTCCCCTAACGAGTGTCCGGGATATGACATTAAACAATCAGTTGCTAAGGCTGCAGTAATGCTAGAGCTTTGGAGAATGCGGAGTACTTCTTCCTTGTTATTACTCCAAGGTCCACTCTGACCCGGAATGGTAGCACTTGATACGGTCCTATCTATGGATCAAATATTTATCTAGTTTGGCATTTAAACTGAGTGCAAACAAATAACTTATGCTAAATTGAATTGTTTGAAATATATCTGTTTGATAATTCAACAGTGTTTAAACTAATGACTAATATTTAATTGAATTGTTAGTGGTACTTAGCAATACTGAGAACTATTTAACTTTGTTAGAAATAGAACTTTTTGATCATTTAACTGTGTGTATCTAAAAAAAAATGTGCGTACAAATCATATATTTAATATATATGTAAAAAAAAAGATTTTAAAATTAAATAATCAACAATGTTGGATATGCCAGAAAACCAAACTAAACCAAATCAAACCTAACTTCTATGCAAGAAATAATCCGAGACTGGCCGATATGCTGTTAAAATAACTCAATCATTAGAATACTAAGTGGGGGGGAGAGAGGGGGGGAATCAGTGACCAACATAAGATGTAAATGTTGAAAAGTATCTCAGAAGCTCAAAAGCAGACCCAATGGGATGGCAAAAGTAATCTATCTAGAAGACATGGCCATCCAAAAGAGATCATAAAGGAAAGCAAGAAACTAGATAAATACCTGAATCTTACAAGAGTGCTTAAAAAGTCACAGAATCTGATGATGATAGTAACTCCAATCATAGTAGGAGCACTCGCAACAATCCCAAAGAAATCAATCAAGAAAAAAAAAATTTAATGATAAAACTACATCGGGCAATACAAAATAACCGAAATGTATCAAAAGCAACGAAGATGAAGATCATCGTCTGAAAGTCTATGGAATATTACAATTTTAAACGGGAGTATTTTAGAAATATCTTCTTGATTCTATCTTTATTCTTTTAAATATTTGGATTTTCAATTCTTTTTTAATTGTTTGTTTAATTTTATTCTATTTTTCTTTATACATTCTTTTAACTCTTTTCTTTTTTTAATGCGAATGCAATTTTACTC